>JAOWBB010006855.1:0-16694 GCA_028565995.1 Ricinus marginatus
TTTGGTCGCTTCCGCGAGGTTTACGCCTGCGCGTTCCGTTTAAGGTCTTCGGTATCAATTCATGACGAGATCCTGTCGTGGAGACTGAATTTGCTCGACACAGAGGTTTGGATCCTTTTAGATTGCTTTTGCGAGTGGGATCGTTTTGCTGCATTCTGCATTCTGTAGTGGTTTGTATAATTGTTTCCCTCTCCATATTCTCACTGAAGCTTATGCGCCACGTTTTGTTGTCTTGGAATCAATGAATTGTACCTCTTGTATCTGCATTGTATATCGCAAATCTAAACTGTTATTGTACATCAAGTCATCGTACATCGCATGCCAGATTTGCGATGTACATTATTTTGGGAGTTAACATGCATAAATGCTACGGATATTTTTATTCGTCGTGAATTATATTTCCTATTTTTGGACCATAGTTTAAATTATTTTTCGTTTAGGCACCGCATTAGCCCTTTTGTGTAGCATCATTTTGGATATTGTTGTTGTTGAATCTTATCTCCGAAGGTGTTTTTTTATGAAGCACTGAGTAGTTGTGTGTTTATGCGTTTTTTGTTATATAAAGTTTCAGAATTGTGTTTTGGGCTGTAAATCAGGGAGTGCCACCGTTTTAGAGTGATTGTATATGTTAGTAGAGATGAATATATTATTTATTAGTTGAAGTATTTTGTCGAATTCGTTATTTATTCGGAGCTTTCAGTTTCGGGGTCGTTGGTTCGTGTCCGTTTATTTCCATTGTGTATATTGTTCGTGAAGTTCTTGTTTGATTTGCGTTTTCTACATTGTTTGCCTGTAGTCTGCATTTGGCAGGTCACCTGTAGTCAAATGGTTGTCGGATCATCGTTGCTTTCACGTCATATATATTTTCTTCCTTGGCTTGCCGCGGAATGTCCTGTTTTGGTCTGCTAACCAGAGCTCCTGCGACTTCCTTTTTTGCCGCTCGCGCTATTTCCCGAGGAACTGCATTTCTGTTATGATGTTCCGCTTTGTCGCCGGAGATCCTTCGGCCGCGTGCGTAGGTTGTACGTTTATTCGCGAAGAGTGTGCACGACGTACTCTGCCATTATTACCGCTTCCAATCTTCGTGGTGTCACCGCACCGATTATTTGCGTTCATTTCGTAATGTCGATTCGTTCGTTGTTCCAGAATCGGTGATTGCTTGCGTGGAAACAAAACATCTACCGCAGAGTCCGCAGAGGAGAAGGAGCAGCGGCCGCCTATGCAGGTTATAATAAGCTCGGGCTTTTCGATATTTCCCATCTGATCAGCAGTAATGACACTGCAGAGGTTCGTGTGTTGCGGCCCTTTAGTTTAAAACAAGCAATGGCGAACGGTTTCTTTTTTAAGAAACCGTTCCTAAAATCCCACCGTCCTTTTTTCCCGCGAGTTTCTTTCACTGAGGATTGCAGAGGGAATAAAACTTGGCAAGAAACGCATACAGATCGAAGAAAAATGCGAAATTATGGAAAACGGGTGAGAATAAAGACATCTTTGTGATCTTTTATATAAAGAATTTGGAATGGATAAGGGATAGTGCCATTTACTCATTCACGATGTCTTTGGGAATAGTTGACCAATTTTCAGCCACCAAAAGTGTCAAATACTACGGAACGGTATTCGAATTTAGTTTGCTCTAACGCATTCGACCACACCTTGGTTTTATTTCCATTATTTTATTCTCCTAAATAGATTATATTTGTCTCGTGTTTTTTTTCGCGCGAAGGTTGGTGGCTCGAAAGCCTTTAAGGATCTCCGAAGGAGTGCATACCTTAACGGATTTCGTGGGTGGTAACCGCAGGATGATGCGACGTGGAAGTCCATCATTCAACCTGCGGTAAACATTAAGTGCATTAACGGGAGCATAGAGAATAAAGGTGGTCTAAAAATAATGGTGCGGTGCACGGGGTGGGCAACATTTTCGAACCTAAAATGCTAATTGGTCGCTGATCATTTCTTTTGGCAAAAATTAAGAATTTTTGGCTTTTCCGAAGGCGTTCGATTCCACGTTCTGCCGCGAGTCGGAACGTTCGGGCTAAACTCCGGCGCCTAAACTTAAAGCTGCACACCGCGAACCATCGGATCGTCTTCGACGGCTGAAATCTCCATCAAAAATATCATATTTTGAATCATGATCTGTCAAGTTGGGCGCATCTCCCATGAAAAATCGACTTAAAACGCTTACAGTTAACCGGGATGTGATTTATCACATGTAATGTTAAAATACTTCGCATACCGAACCGGGTATTTTTATGCAGACGTCTTTGAAGGCATTAAAGCGGCTTCTACCTGTGAAAATAAAAGTAAGAAATATCAAACGTGCACGAAAACATTTTTCAAACGAAACTGACTCGAGAATAATACGTGAAAGGCACACGGCGAACGGACGAAGATTCAAAGATCCACCGAAACCAGGTATTCGATGTTAACAAACGACCGGTATTATTAGGCGGAAGAAAGGGAAGGCTGCCGGAGAAATGACGCCAGAAGAATCGGACTCGAAAAGAACTCGGAGCCGGGGGCGACGGAAAAATTTCTCACCGAGTGATGACTTCCCAGGAGAGAAGACCACAGCAAAATGCGGATTCCGAGGAGGCGAGAAGGACCGTGACGCGGAAGGAATCCCAAAGGGAACCGTGATTTTCATATCTCCCGGAAAGGAAAATGCGAAAAGTTGAAAAAGGAAATAAACGTGGACGCAGGAATTGGAGGGAGGGGAAATGACGAAATGAGACAAGTTTTCGCAGAAAATAACCGAACGGACGAGAAGAATTCCATTTTCTAAATTACCGAAAATGGGAAAAGGTTTGTCTCGAACAACGAGATACGAGAAAACGCCACATACCGGGGAGAAGGAACGAAAAAATCATCTCCAATAATCGTCGGGATAAAAATCTTGCTGCGGGAAAAGCTCCCGAGCCCGATTTTCTTTGTCCTGCGGCTCGCGTTCGCCCCAAGACGCCGCTGTCCTCTGCGGAATGGACGCTGCCTTTTCCATCATCCTGATTCTCCTGCGCCAAATGTGCCTTGATCGCGCGGGCCGAGATAACTTGGCTTTGGAACGGGCGGTCGAAGGGAGCCGAACGCCTCTGTCGGATGACGGCGTTCATTTTATTTGCGCGGAACTTTGCACCTTTGTTTCCTCCGGCACGGGAAAACGAAAGGTGTCGGGTCTGTCCCACCACGCGTGCCTCCCCGAAATCTTCGTCTTGTCGCGTTAATCAGTTTCAGGTTTCGGCACAAGGAGGATGGTTCCCTCATCTTCTCCGGAAAACCTCGCTCTGCCGCTCTTTGTCCCGGGGGGAGGTTTTCCCGCCGAAGGAAGAGCAAGGACGCGGCAGTGTGGGGAGAGCATTTGGAGTCGAATTTTAATATCGCGGAGTGGGCAATATGTCTTGCTTTCTGGGTGATTGATCGTGCTTTAGCGAGATGAATCCCTTGATAGAAATGGCGGAGAGAGCGCTTTCCGCGCGCGGAGTCTTTCGCGGTTCCGTCCGATCGGAAGGAAGTGCCTCGTTCGAGCCGGCGGAGAGGGCTTATTCGGGTCCTCGCGTCGTCCCGAAGTGCGTTCGAACGCGCGAATTTGTTGCACGGCTTTGGAAGCTTTTCCGGTCCGCGGCACGAACCCGTTCGTTACCGCGGGAGCTCGGCGCCGGGAATCGCGCCGTGCTTTTTTGTTTTATTTTATTTTTTTCCGAATATTGGCCGCGTCTCGCTCGTTCGAGGCGAATCGCATTTCGTGTAGCGCGCGGCACTTCGGACTTCGCTGACTTTCGGCATGATGGATCGCCATCCACTATCGGAGATAGAAAAAAGTCACTTTAGGTTGCGGCAAGTCGTCTTCACATTCGGAGAGAATGTTTGTCGTTGCGACGAATCCGTGACCGGGATTTATAATAAATACTTCCACTTGTGCAGACGCATAATTCACGTGGAAACGGGGTTTTACGTCCTTTGTCGTTTCGGTCCGTCGAAATCGCCACATTTCTTCAGGTAAATGTTTATTTCTCTTCGATTTCGCCTCCTCTGGAAGAGCAAAACAATTAGATCGACGGGCGTTTTCCTTGCGAACTCTTTCGAGGTTGTTGAGGGATGAGAGGGTGCACGTTCTGCTGAGAACTTCCTCGGCTCTCGTTCCGCGTTCTCTGAGCTTATGTAAATCCATTTAAAGGGAACGGATACCTAAAAGGAATCGGGAGTAAGTCATTTAACGTGTCAATCAGCAGTTCATTTTAGATTTGATCGGAATGCAAATTTAGGCGTTCGAAAAAGCGTATTCTCCCGGGGTTAAAAGGCAGCGCCTTTTCTTTCCGCTTGTCACGAGTCGGAAAAATTCGGCTGTCGCCTCCGAACGTATGCAAATTGCATCTAATCGAATGAGTAAAAACAGAGGAAAATTTGCTTTTGAGTTCTGCAGCGAAGATTTTTCGCTGCCGTCTTCCGTCGCCGGCAGGATTCCCCGCACGTTGGAAAGAGCTAAGTGGGACTGCGCATTTTGCGTTCCGAGGCGAACCATTTTCGAGCGGGCGACGTTTTTTGCAAATGTGGCTCTCGGTAGTTTCTCGGCTTTCAAAATCTCTCGGTTTTCCCGCGCGGAAGCCCAAAATCGAGAGAACAAATGGGAAGCAGTGGCCCCGAAGGCCTCTTCTCTTCGACCGGGTCGGGTTAGTACGTTTTGTCATTCCGGCGCCCTTTACTCGTTAAAAAATGGAGTCGCTGCAGCGCTCCGTTGTGTTTCCGTTTTGGTTCGCCCTCCGAAATCGAAATTGCGTGTTTTACATGGTGCAGTGGGTATATTTCGGGCGAGGAGAGGGGATTGATCCCTGCTTCCTTCTCATTTATGCCCTTTCAGCAATTCACGTTCCTAATGTGACCCCGTGCTCGAAAGGCTCGGCGGCTTGCTTTGGGCTTTTAAAAGCGCTTATTCAGGTTATCAAAGCAGGTTATTCGGGAAAAACCAAATTATTTTCCCGCTAAAAGGGCGAATGAGAAATGGAACGGCCGGGGAAAGTATCGGCGGAAAAAAAGATCGTTTTCCCGGTTTCCCTCCAAAATTTTTTGGGGCGACAGAAACTTGCACTGTTATGTGCCCGACTTGCCGAACTGTTATGCAAAGTTTTCCTCTCCTTGGAAACTTTACGATTCCGGGGGAAAGATGCCGAAACCTCGTTTCGCGGCCCCGGGAGAATTTCCCGGATCACCGTCCGCATTCGAAGCAATAAACGAAAGCGTCGGCATGCAAAAGATTGTGCAGAAATTCGTGCTGAGAGAGAGGATCTTGGCTTTTCTTTCCTCGTGTTGCACCTCCCGCTGTCGCCCACGAGGGTCCTCCATCTTCCCCGTTTCGTTTCTCGAACGTTCGTCCCAAAGAAACATTATTCATTTTAAGTTATTATGGCAAGGGAAAGGGAGGTGGAGGTGCAAGAAGTAGAACATTTCAGAATGAATGTGATGGTTCTGTAAAATTTTGCGGGAGCAGTAACTTTGAACGCGAACAATAAATTTTTCATGTGTGTGAGCGCTACAGAACGTCGGTTGACGACGCATTTCGTTGCTTGTATTTCCAGTTGGCTTTCGAGCAGAGGACGATCATCAAAGGCACTGTCCGGACGGTGCTTCTTGAGCGTGGACGACTTGGAGGGTTCGGATTGACGGTGATTTTGAAAACTGCGTCGCTTTCGGGAGTCCTCGACGGAAAAATTGTCAAACCTTTTTCTGTTTTCTGAAGGGAGAAATTCAGAAAAATTTTCGGTTTCCTTCAAGTGAGTTCCGCGCCTCCATTAACACTCGTGCGCAAGCCGTTTCGCATTGTGCGGTGCGTGCTCGTTCGTGCCCCCGCCGTAGGTGCACGCAGGACGGAACCTCCGCGGCAAAACGCCCTGTGCAGTCCCCTCTGATTCGCGCATTGTTTCATTTACCGGAAAGGGAGCAGGAATGTGCCGAAGCTCTTTCGGGAGGATTTCGGAGACGGACCGAATTTCGCCCGTTGCAGAGCCGAGATACGCAATGCCGCGCTCGTTAGCCCGATTCCGGTGATTCCATTTCGAGATTCTTCTGGAACGCTTTTCATTAGCCGTGAACATTATTGTCCGGGAGGATAAAAGTTCCAATTGCTGCTAAATTCCCATTTTCCGAACAATTACGGTGCCGATTCTCCGACGGTAATCTCATCTGCTGACACCTTCCAATTTGGCTCCCTCGGAGAGCGTTCCCCGCCGATGCTTTCCCGCTCCACCTCGTCGGCCGCTGCACGCTCCCCGCGCTTTAGCCTGAGATTGGACGCCAAACAAAGAATTACCTCCCCGGAATCGGTTCGACCGCCAACGTCACCGTCTTGCATTTATCCTCCGGGGGGGTGGATGGTAACCGTGCGGGGTGGCATGCGAACGGGGTGTTTTGCGTCATCACGACGGAAGCGTCGCGATTTGTGGACGAGATGTAATATAAATTGTTTGAATTTCAATATCCAGTGCAATGGTTCGGCCGGAAGGAGTGCAGGGAGGAAGCGGACGTGTGCGTTCGGACCCGCAGTGCAAATCGCAGTTCTCTCCGAGGGAGGATTCCGATTGGCAAGGGCCGGAAACATTTGAGGAATGCAATGGGGAAATTCTTTCGTGTCCGCGGCCGAAAGTTTGAGCGTTGTTTCCGTCGTCCTTGCCGCAAGAAGCGAGCGGAAAAATCGCATGGCGGCGACGAAAGGGTTAACGCGGGTTCGGTATTAATAGCGTGTGGGATAAGGGGTGCCAACCCCCCCCCGGCGGGTGGAAGAAGCTGCTTTCCGCGGAAAATGAATGTACGATCATCGCCCGTGAATTTTTTATGAGAGAATAGCAGGGAAATTTCCGATCCGAGAAATATGGTAAACCGGGAAATAATCCTTTTAGGATTTAATATGTGAGATTCGATTTTTTTCCCTCCTCCTCGGCTCGTTCCCCGAGATGTGATTAAGTGGATGGGCTGAAAGCTCAGAAATTGAATACAACCTTTCCCATTCGTAAGTACATAAATCTTTCAGCTTGTGCTTGGGAAATCTTTCATCTCAAAGGCAGAATTTCGTGCTTTTGCGTAATCCCATTTGTCGAGTTAGTTTTCCGTGCCGTTCGCGATCGCATTTTACGTTCCGTCGACCCGTCTTCGCCGAGCGAGCGATCCGGAGCTCGATTTCCGTCCGCCCGGTCCGGGAGCGTGCGGAGATCCTTCTCGCGACGGCGGAAGGTTCGCCCGGCAAGCGAGGCGGACGGCCGCTTCTGGCAGCTTTCGGGCCTCGGGGACGGCGACCGCCCCCGCGTTGGGAAGGCGCAGATTCGTCCGGGATTCGGAAAATCCGCCGCACCCCGACAGCTTTCCCGCTCCGTTCGATTGACGTTAAATTTATGTCCGGGCAATTTATCATATTGACCGACGGACCGGTCCGGACGGATTTGCGGCCGAGGGAGGAAAAATCTCGTGCCGAAAGTCTTCGTGCCGCGAAAACGCGGCCGCTCTGGAATTTTTTCAAGTCTCGTTCTTCATTTTTTGAAGCCCTTTTGTTCTTTTTTCCATACAAAATCATTCTCCCGTCCATTTTTCTATTCCCCGAGTCTATTGCCCTTTTGTGAATCGGTCGTCATTTTGATTTAAGCAAGCAGACGAATTTAATTGGATTGAATTGCCCTTTTGTTTGACCCGTTGTGCCGGGACAAAGGGTCGCGTCCTCATCCTCCGCCCCGGTTTCGAAACAGTCGATGGAAAAGAAAATAAAAGACTTTGCCGGGGGACTCGGGAAGATTTCCCAAAGAGCAAAGGATCAGAAACCCCGTGGAAGACGAGGAGGTCCGCGCCGTCCCTCGCTCCCGCTCGCGTTTGCTCCCGTTGGATCCGTCGTGGCAGCAGGCGTTGGCGGAAATGCGCTCGCATTTGTTGGTGGCTTTCGAACCGGCGACGCGACCGTTATAAAGCGACGAAAGCGGGGCAGTTCGGCCCCTCTCCGATTCCGGTGGAAGCTTCTCCTGCTTTTCCTTTTTAATGCGCTCTTGGGCTTTTTCCCCTACGGAATCGGTGCTTGAAACCCGGGATTTTAGGGCATTTAATTAGTACTATCCGGCTAATTGATGTCTTCCCGATGAGAAAAATGGAAAAAGTGATGAAAATAACATGGAAAAATAAGCTTTTCGATCGATGTCTCTCTCTTCCCTCTCCGGTGCGAGTCGGTCGAAAAATCGCGTCCAACTTCCGTATCCGGGCTTATTTATAACTGAGTTTAATTAATCAATCGATGTGCTCCATTGTAGAGCATCAAATTTATAGTTAACCGTTTGTTTGATGTCGCTGATTTTTTCATTTAAATTTACATTTTCAATTAAGTGGAAGGTTTTCGGAAGCGTCCATTCCCGGCTTCGGCGAAGCTGGACCGGGAAAGATGGCAAGCACCTTCGGCGGGCCGGACAGAAACTGTCGTCTTTTGCACGCCGGAGGGCCGGGGTTTGCACGGTGGGGTGGGTTTAACTCCACGGTGTGTCGACCGCCGGCGGCAGTCGCTGTCACGCTCGGCGGCGGCAGCGTGGGAGAGCGAAGAACGACGACGTCCCGCAGCGTCTCCGTCCCTCGTTCCCGAACTTTCGGCTGCGGGCCGGAAAGAAAGTTTTACGGAGGTTTCGCAGTTCCCTGCAGGAGAAATGCCTTTTTACCCGACAAACCGGTTGCAGAGACGTGAAAGAATAATTTTTCTTCTCCGGCGAAAAGGGGGCCCGGTTTACTGGATTTCCAACCATTAACCGTTTTCATTGTCAGCGTGGAAACCCGAGCGGTTGTTTGCCCTGCCGCAGCGCCCCCGAAGAGCATTTGGCCGCGTAAAGCGTACATACGCAAAGGGAGCCCGAAAGCCTTTCGTTCTGCGGGGTTCGATCGGAGGGTCCCCTTCGGCTTTCCTTTTGAAATGACCAAACCGAGCCTTTTATGTCCAGCGACGCTCGGCGCCGCAGGAAAAGGCGCGAAATTCTAAATCCATTTATTTTTCATGGGCTGAGGGAAATTGAGTTTGCTTATTGCCTAATCCGCATTTATTTTTCGGTGTGCGCGAGAGAAAATTGATGCAAGTAATCGGATCATGATTTTAGCGTCTGAGCGTGCAGGCTGAAGAGGAATCTCGCTGCGGTTGGTTCAGGTTTCGCGATGGATCACCCGCTGTTGGAAAGCTAGTGCCACTCTGGCGCACTGCGTCCACAAAAAGCCGATTTTATCTGATGGATTGGAGCTTCCTTCTCCCACGTCAAAATTTTTTTTTACTTTTTCGGACGGACTCTGCTTAATGAGCGCAGGGAAGCTGCTTAAAATCGACGCTTTCGCATGCGGGGCAGAAATCTTGCGGCGCAATTTATTGCCGTCGAATGGCCTTAAGTCGAGGGGGGAAAAATCACTTATGTTATTCCGGGTTCCTGCCGGAAAAGGCTAAAACTGCGTTTCGCGTGCCTTCACGTGAATAACAAGCACAGTATCGCCTTATTCGTTTCCCCGCAAGCGGTTCCTCGCACGCATTCTCCCGTCTCTCTTTATTTCTTAACCGAAGAGAACGGATTTACGGAGAACGCTATCAGGAGATGAGACGCGAAAGAAAAGGGTCGACAAAAAGTAATCCGATGCGAGATTATTCGAAAATCGATGAGCCATTTCGTATGTTATCCCTTAAATATGCGGAAAGAAAAGTGAATATTGTTCCCGTTCGATGGGGTTGAAGCGGAATTCGGTTTGGCAACGCAAGACGCTTGCGGTCGATGCGAGGATTTGGATTGCCGCTGCCACTTCTTTATCGTCGGATGTCAAAGAAGCGGCAGCGGGAACGGGGATTCGTTCGCGGAGAATAATGAAAAGGAAAGCGGTGCACGGCCTGCAAGGCACAGAGATCGTTTCGCATCGGCAGCGTTGCCCGGTCGCGAGGCGCGGGGGACCATAACCTAATCTGGTCGAGGCAATCGGCTCGTCATCGCCACCAGTGTCCACGATCTGTGGTTCGTCTCGTTTCCTCGAGCCTCCGACTGCAGCTCGATAGCCCCCGTCATTACAAGATAAATTTAAAAATGAGAAACGTCATTTATTATTGTCTATCTACACGGTTGGAATTCCAGCGTTTGACCTGTTGCCACCGCACCGAAGCAGAGTCATTAATCATAAGGCGCTCGTGGAAGAGCTTTCGTGTGCGCTTCTTTTTCCACGTTCTTGCATCCCATCGCCGCCGGCGTCGGCCACTCGCGAACCTCGCCTCCTGTTTCCCGGGAGGGTTCCGCCGAAGTGGCAGCAAGCTTTCCCGGGGGAGGGAGACGGGAGCGAAATTTTCTTTCGGGCGGGGGTTGGTCCGCAAGGCGACGGGGTTTTCGATCGGGGACCTCGAGTTTTTTTTCCTTCTTCCTCCCCGAACCGCACAAATATAAACAAAATGAATGAAAAGAAGCGTTTTCATTCACCACCTCACGATTCTCGGACTTTTTTTCGGGCACCGTTTAAATCCGTAAAAGCTATTGGCGGTCACGTATGGCTCCGTACGCGATGCGTCAACTTCCTTTCGGGAAGTGGCCCACGGTCGATGCTGATGCTCTGAACCTGTTGGCAAACCTCGTGCCCCGTCCTTTTTCAAAATGCGTTTTGCCGTTTCCGAGGGTTTTAGCGTTTGTTCGTGAAAACGTTTTTCCTCCGCCGGGTCTTCCGTCGGTGAAGCTCCCGTGTCGCCGAAGACGCAGACAGAGCGGTTGCCTCATCCAATTTTCTCCCTTTTGTTGCTTTGCTTTAATGAGAATGTGTTTCCGGACGCGGGCCCCGGAGATATAATAAACGAGATGCAGTTTAGATATGGGAGGTGTGGCTGGAGCAGAACTTGTTCCAGTTCTTTCCCCTGCCCGCGACTGCGAAGGAGTTTCGAGAGCGGACGGGGCAGGCATTTCTCGGTCGCGATTCCGCTTCTTTGATACCTGCGCGCAGTCGGCAGATGAGGAGTGGGTCGCCCTTGTCACCCCGGTCTTGCGCTCCGACCGATTTACACGTTTCGTTTAAGGTTGCGTGCCTTTTCGGCGCGGGACTTGGATGCCTCGAAAGTGAGAGTAATTGTCGTTTTCCGAAATTTCCACGCCTGCGGGGCGAAGCCCGGAAAGACGTGGTCGAAGCTTTCGTCGACGGGGCCTTCGGAATGCCGGGGACACTTCGGCGGAGCCGCGACTCTAATTTCGTGATCCGCAAGCGCGAGCCCGCTGGGAATCGACGGATCTTCCTGTCTAATGGGATTTCGCTGTTCGGGAACCGGTTACTTCCTTTCCTGGAGTGCGCCGCCTCTTCCGGTCGGACCGGTTCCCCTCGATTTTTCGACGGAACCCCAAGAACTTTTTCCGTCCCGTCGATCGACCGCATTGGACCCGACCCCGAGCGTGCACCCGAACGCGTTTTACGATTGTACTAGGCATTATTTTTTTCAGGCACGAACGCAACGGCTCATTTTTCTACTTATTTCGGCAATTGCGATGTCTGAAATTGCAAAATTTTCAATATTTAAATGCGCGTTATTGCACATTTGGCTTTTCCCTTGGGAAGCCAAGCAAATAACTCATCTAAGAGTGACAAATACACATATATTACATTCTCCCGTCAAAGAAATTCACGCGCCCAACGATAAATCGGATGTGACAGCAATACGCGTCCGCAATCCGTTCGATTCGGAGGTGAGAAATGGATCGAGCGCGAAATTTGCCTGCGGCATCTTCCGGGCTGGAAAGAAACGCGTTGGTCGGGAGCCACGTTGACCGCCCCGAAGAGTCCTGGACGGACTCTCCAGTTCCAGTTCCGGGCGGTTGACGCTCACAAAAGCAGAAGGAACAAAAGCGGATGATAATCCCCGCCGCAACGGACGGCAGAGGGGGATTCGCACCGGAGGTAAAAACGCACGTCGGCAGCGTCGGTGTCGCTCCTTTTTAATTACACAAATGAATTGAACTTTCTGTGCTAATAACATCGATGAAAAATTACAAAAGGATCCGATGATTAAGCGACAATTGAAATTTGAGCCGCTGCGAACTTTTCATTTTTCTGTATGGGGAGGCGGCGCATCATTTTTAACTTTTTTGTCCCAACGGGGGCGAGTTTGGTCGCTGAAGTCCACCCCGTCGGCAACTTCCGGAAGACGAGGCTTTTGCGCTGCCTCATTAATTGACGGGAGCAGGTTAGGTTAGCGAGCACGTTTCCGATCATGAATCAAACGCCGCGTGAAAAGAAGGCTCTGAATAAATAGTTAAAATTTTCACTTAATCAGTCTCTGCTGAATAAGCACTCGACGCGAACGGGGAAACAAATAGGGTTTCTTCACACACACACACACACACACACACACACACATATATATTTATATGTATGCATTTATTTGAAAGAAACCTTATTGTTTAAAATTCCTGGCTTGACGCACTTAAAAACAAGGGCGAGGCATCTGCTGAGTTTCCGACCGCGCCTTTTTATGTATACCTCGATCGAACGGTTTTTAACGAAAAGTAAGCAAAAATTTATTACGTTGTGCCAGGCTCGGGCTCTTCCGGAAGCTCGTCGGGGCCGCGAGTCGTTCCTAATGTTGCCGGATCCCGGGCGATAGCCTCGGCACTTCCGCCGCCGTTCCTGACAAGAAGAGGTTCGGTTCCATTCCGAGCAGCAAGCGGCAGGAATCGTCCCTCCCGTTCGACGCGAACCGCAGCAGGCCAATCCGGACATCGGCGCCAACGAAATCATTTTCTCGCTCGATTTGGACTTCCGATTAACGTCGGCGGGATCTAATAACGTCCCCGAGCGTCAAACTCGATCCGCAAACACCGTCCCCAACTGAGCGGACTCGCCTTCCGCATTCCCCGCCGAATTCGCCACTGCCGGGGCGCAGACCGACGACGAAATTCGAGAAAATGCGAAAACCACGAAATTGCGACGGCCGCGATCCACGGACAATTTCCGCTGGTCAACCGGCAGTGAGACCCGCGGGAACCGTTAGCGGGGCGAAAACGATTTAACACAATGAAAACCAAGAAAACGCCCCCGGCGCAAATAAAGGTTTTCGAATTTGTGAACGAAACCTCGGTTGCACCTCCAGGAATCGGAAATTCGGGAAAATGGGCGGAATCGCAACGGGTGAGGGAACGGGAATTCATTCCCCGGAAACGCGACGCGGGACGAGCGAGCCCGGAAAATCAGGGGGAGGCCGCGGAAACGGAAGAGACGACAGACCCTCGGCACGAAGCAGCGGCGTGCGTCCGAAGGAAGTTCCGCAGCACGATTTTCCTCGTCCGTCGGGGGAGGCTTCCCGGCCCGGGAGCAGGAGTCCGACCAGATGGAGGCGCGGCTGCGGGGAAAGGAAAATCGGGCAAAAAAATTGAAAAAAAATTTTTTCCGATACCGAAAATCAGATAAAGTGCCGTCCGCAAGCTCAACACGCAGCATTCCGCGATGATAATTTTCTCTGCCGGAGGAGTTTTCCCCCGCATGGATTCGGGCTCGGGAAAACTCCATTACGACCATCACCTTAATGAAGATTTCCAAATCCATCATCCGTGCTGGAAGTCAAGGAGAGGATCGCGTCCGGGCGGGAAGCAGCGAAGGCGACGTCTCTCCCGGTCCTTTCCCGCATTAAAATTTTTCCTTTTTTGGTTCCCGGACGCAGGCGATCCCTTGAGTCGACATTAAGGCAGTTATGCCGGAAGATCGGCCCCTTGCACCGGAAGTTTTCCACCCGGATCTTAACCGTCGGCTTTTGGGAGCGGAGATGGGCTGAAAAATTACGCTCTGCGCGATCGTTTAGGTTGGATCAGAATCGGGAAACGTTGAATTTCATCGCTTCCATTGGGGACTCCCGAACCAAACTCGCTCGGGTGGATGAAAAATTTGTTTCCATCCCGTGGCCGTTGCATGACCGGCGACCGCAAAACCGCCGGCAGACACTTCGGCAGTCGCTCTCGACGGCACTTCTGCGGCCGTTTCGAACAAACGCAAGTGCCACGTCGCTCAGGGCACACTTTCCGCTTGAAGTCGAGAACGGTCCTCAACCTGCGGACCCCCAGACGTTCGGTCGCAGTCCCCGCCTTCCCGAGTGCGTTTCGCGTTAAAATTTTATTGCCGTATCGACGCACGCATTCGTTACTTGTTGCTTCGCCCCGGCGAAGTCAACCGTTATGCAGATTGAGGTTCCAGATTTTCCTCCAGCGGCCCTTCCATGCTCGATTCATCCGGCGAAGGTTAGCGCCGGCTGAAAAACCGCCTTCGCGCTCGACCCGGCGGCATCTGGAGCCACGTCGAATCCCGAGGCGTAATCACGAGAGCATAATGCAGAATTATTAATTTCTCATTGCAGTGATGGATTAAACCTCTTAGTCAATTAGCCCAAATCGCCGCAGAGAACCCTTTTCCAACCTTTCCCCATCCTTCGACGCCCTCCGGCAGCATTTCTCCCCGCTCGCAACGGCCTTTTCACCGACCGGTTCGGTTTTGGACTCTGGATTGCTTCCGAGCACTTTCCTTCGCGCCGCGAACCGCATTGTCACGGTTCCCGCTCTCCGCAGTTGCTCGCTTCTCGTCCCGGATGGAAAAGAAGTGAAACGCGAAACAAAAGTCCTGCGGCAAATAATCGGCTGGAATTGGCAGATTCCGGAAAGGGGAATTTCGAATCTGCCTGTTAATCAGGCAATTAAGCAGAGTGCTAAGGAAGCACTTTCGAAGCGGCAGCCGGGGGGGGGGGGGGAGTGCGACGTTTACGCGATTCATGCTCGGCAACGGCTCCGAATATTTGATGATGCCAACCGAAGAAACGCACGCGAGAACGGAATCGAACATCCTCTCGTCGAGGTAATTATCCGAGCGCAGAATTTTCCACGGGCTTTCCGCCATCCGAGAAAGAGGAAAACTCCCGCGATCCGCTTTCGCCTCTTCCGGTTCTGTCGCGATCGAAAGGTCCGCACGTCTCGGAAGAATCGGAAGTTGGCTCCGGACTCGCGCCAGCCGCGGGGACTTCCCGTCGAGGCATTTTGCGCACGGACCGTGGACGCGTGCATCGGGATTAATCGGGACGAGGCGTCCTCCGTTCCGTTCGCGTTCCCGAAGGAGCGTCGGGAGAGGGAGCGGGGCCAGCCTCCGGCTTCCGTCCTCCCGTTTCCTCCCCCGACGAAGCCGGGGGAGGGATTTTCGAAGGCCTCGCGTGCCGCCCGCGTTGTTATTCGAAAGCTTTCCGCACCCTCCGCGGCAGATTTTCGCCGCCGATAGCGAGATTTTCTAAATTCGAAAACAGAAAAATAACATAAATAAAATGATCGCGTATAATCATTTAATTTTCGTTACGTGCTGCAACTATTTGTGAAAAAATAATTGGTTTAAAGCTTTTTTTTAATTTGAAAAATTGGGTTAGATTTAAGCGCTTGATAGATGTGGCGCTTGATTCGCGCGGTTCTTTGGGGCTTTCGTTTCTTGCATTTTCCCGGATCGGCACGGACGTCAATTAAGGCGGGTCTCTCTCGGGAACGTGGAAAAGCCCCAAGAACGCAGGTCGCGTTTCGTGCCGTCTTCCTTTGCTTAGGACCGTCATTAAAGTACGGAGGGCGAAGTTTCAAAAACCGCCGCGAACTCGGGAAAAGGCGACGCAGGGAAATGCCTCCGCAAGCCGGGTAGCAGCGGAATGGGCGAAAGCCGAAGTTCCGTCGAAAAGCGGCGCGAGAGGACCGATTCGAACTTGCTTCCCGGGGCAGCTCTCTCGGGCGCACTCTCCTTGGAACCAGCGAAAACAACAGCAAAAACAGCAGGTATCCTCCGCCGTCAGTGTGAATCCGACAGCAACTTGCTGAGCCGCGGCTGACGGCAACGACCGGCGACGATTGCGCTCCTTCCCTCCTCAACGAAAAGCTTTCCGCCACCTGGGGCTCCATCTGCCCCAGACCGTTGCCGAGATATTTTCGACGAACGTCCCGCGACGAACGGGGAAAGAGTCGCGCACTTCTCATCCGGAAGCCCTTTACCGACGCAAGATGCAACGGGAATTGCACTTCCGATCTCCTTTAATAGGCTTTCATAAATAAAATCCCGAGATTATTTCTCGGCCGAAACGGAATTCCCGGATGGAAATAGCGATTCGTCGAGGGCTAATTGCTTTCGAGACCCGTTAAGACTGCCGAACGGTTCGCCCGTTCCCTGCCGACCGTCGGCAGGGATGAGGGGAGTCGCCCCCGGCGTTTTGCCCTTGCCCCCGCCGCGATTCCCGATTGGAAATTTCAATCTCCGTCGCTATCGAAATATCATTCGACCCGGGGGTTAAAATTGAGTTTTCATTCATTAAGGCTTCGCGTCCTCCGGGCAACCCCATCGTCGGCGATCCGTTTCCGGGGCGGCCGTGAGGTTCGCCGTGCGTAAATTCCGATTCGCTCGGAAAAATCGAAATTTTCATGCGAAATGCGAGGTTTTCCTCCTCGTTTTCCCGTCCGGGGTGCCTGCTCCGTCGTCAGCGGCCCGATGCAAAAAACGGCCGCCCGAATACCGCCACGATCGCATCAACTTTTTTAATCCGATTCCTCTGCCCGGCAGGGACCTGCCCGCAACTGATAAGAGAAGGGAAAAAAGTCGCAGCACCGGAACCCCCCCCCCCCCGCAGCGCTGCCATGTCCTGCCCATGCTGCTGCGCTGCCTGGCTCAGCCTGTCCCGCTCCTGCTCCAGGCTGCTGATCCGGGAGTTC
>JAOWBB010006856.1:0-16657 GCA_028565995.1 Ricinus marginatus
ACGCCTCGCGCCGGCAAGAGAAATGTGGCTTGGTTAATGGATTCCAAACAAATTTTTTCGATGCGGAATAATGCATGACCCCTGGACTCATGCGAATTAAGTGGAAATATCATTTCCTGTCGAAATACCAATATAAAACAGGAATAATGTTGAGAACATTTTAGTGCACTTTTGGTTCTGCTGGGAGTAGACGGACAAGTAAGTTTGCCAGCATTTTTTTTTTAGATTTGACTTCCGCAGTGCGGTAACACAAGTGAATTGCTAAGCAAAACAAATGGTTCTGCGCACTTTGTTGCACTGAGGAATAACCGATTGCAGAAAGAGGTACCTTTGACTGCTTTAGGGCCAGAAAATGAGCACCGCAGCCGTGGCAACGGAAACCACTGCAAGTTTCGCAGCGACTTCGCTTTTTTACTTCCTGCTGATACCGGCTCTCGTTCTGTGGTACGTCTACTACAGGATCAGCAACAAAAGGTTTTTCGAACTGGCCGAGAAGATCCCCGGCCCTCCCGGTCTGCCGCTCATTGGAAATGCGCTGGAATTCATAGGCGAGGCACCCGCCATTTTCAGGTCAACCGTCGACAAAGCCAAATCCTTCGACAAAATAATGAAGGTGTGGATCGGCAACAAGCTCATCGTGTTTCTCATTGATCCCCGGGATGTAGAGGTACGTTCCGTGCGATATTCCGAGGCACGGGTTTCGGGCACTTCCGAATCGGAAACGAAATTTTGTCGTTGCAGCTGATCCTCAGCAGCAACGTTCACATAGACAAAGCTTCGGAATACAAATTCTTCAAGCCTTGGCTGGGTGACGGACTTCTGATTTCGACCGGCCAGCACTGGAGATCTCACAGAAAACTCATCGCTCCAACCTTCCACCTGAACGTGTTGAAGTCGTTCATCACTCTTTTCAACCAAAATGCCAGAGCCGTCTGCGACAAAATGCGGGCTCTTGACGGAAAAGAGTTCGACTGCCACGACTACATGAGCGAATGCACCGTCGAAATTTTGCTGGGTAGGTATGCGACGCGTAAAGCACGTAGGCCTCGGATGATCTACCGCTTTGGTCTAATAAACTACTGTAAATGCAGAGACCGCGATGGGAGTGAACAAAAAGACTCAGGACAGGAGTGGATACGAATATGCCATGGCCGTCATGAAGTGAGTTTTTGTCTGAATCGATGAAATTGATTTTTTCGCAATCAGAAAAGGAAATGTACAGCAATCACCCGCCCAAATTTCAGGATGTGCAACATTCTTCACCTTCGCCACAGAAAAGTCTGGCTCAGACCCGATCTTCTTTTCAATTTCACCAGTTACAAAAAGGAACAGGAAAAGCTGCTGGATATCATCCACAGTTTGACGAAGAAGGTGAGCACGTGCAGAAGGAAGGCAAATCGGGCAATAATTTGTCCCTTTCACAACGGAAGAATACGATACTGTAAAATGGCGTCATTAAGCACTCAAACAGCGTTAAATGAGATTTTCTGTTTATGTCCATAAAGTAGAACGTAATAAGTCGTGTTCGTCACACGATTTACTTTGTACAAACGAAAATTTGAAAAATTACGACTTTTCTCTCAATTTCTCAACGTAATTTTCGCTACCCAGCGAGCCTCGGCCCGCGAAACAAGCGCCTGCAATTTGCTTCCTCTTCTGCCCGGCTGGCGGAGACCCGATCGAGGTGAATAACGATAAAATTTTCCCATCAAAAAGGTGATTAAGAAAAAGAAGGAAGAATGGAACTCCGGGATCAAGTCTCCATCACTTGCCACCATCGCGGAACCGGAAAAAGTGGAAATCCCGAAGGTGAAATCTTCGGAGCGGGCAGCAAGCGAGCATTCCTACGGCCAGGCAGCAGGACTTAAGGACGACCTGGATGTGGACGACAACGACGTCGGTGAGAAGTCGGAAAAATTTTCCCTCGATGTTTCTGCGGCCCTCGTTATACGCTTTTTGGTTTTCCGTTGCAGGAGAAAAGAAGAGGATGGCGTTTCTGGATCTGATGATCGAGTCGGCGCAAAACGGAGTCGTGCTCAACGACAACGACATCAAGGAGGAAGTCGACACGATCATGTTCGAGGGCCACGACACCACCGCAGCAGGAAGCAGCTTCTTCCTCTCCCTGATGGGGCTCCACACCAACATCCAAGAAAGGATCGTGCAGGAGCTGGACGAGATCTTCGGGGATTCCGACAGACCCGCCACCTTCCAAGACACATTGGAAATGAAGTATCTGGAAAGGTGCATCATGGAAACGCTCAGGATGTATCCTCCCGTGCCGATCATCGCCAGGCAACTCAAGGAGGACGTAAAACTCGGTAAAATTCCCCTCGATGTCGCTGAGCAAATCCGCGAAAGTAATTCTCAAACTCACCCACGTCGCTCCCGTTCCAGAAAGCGGCAATTACACCGTACCGACGGGAGCCACGGTAGTCATCGGTACATTCAAAATGCACAGAGACGAAAAGATCTACCCCAACCCTGACAAATTCGATCCCGACAACTTCCTCCCCGAAAGATCGGCCAACAGGCATTACTACGCCTTCATTCCGTTTTCCGCCGGTCCGAGAAGCTGCGTCGGTGAGTACCTCCGGCTCGGGTCGAAACCCTCGGCACCAAGGTCCACCCGGTCGCAAAATTCACGATCTTCGTTCCAAATTGCAGGAAGAAAATACGCAATGCTCAAGCTAAAAATCATATTATCGACCATTTTGCGAAACTTCAAAGTGATTGCCGACATTCCGGAGAAAGATTACCAGCTTCAGGCCGACATCATACTGAAGCGGGCAGAAGGATTCAAAATCAGGCTTGAGCCGAGAAAGAGAAACGTCGGCGTCGTAGCCTAAAGGCTAAACCTGCGGCGGCGATCGCTTGCGGAAAATCAGATTCTACTTTTCATTTTATCCATGTAAAAATGTTAAAAAAAAAATGCCTTATGTTATTAAAATGGTAAACTGCTCAATGTCTCGTTTTTTGCCCATTTCTCCGCAAAATGCGGAAGAGGCCGGAAAACTGCCTCGAAAGACGCCAGGGCTCCACATGCATAGCTCTCACTCGAAGGGGCCTTTCGATCCTTTGCCGTCAGAAGGAACGAGCACGAAAAGCGTAGCGGGTCCAATCTGTAGCCCAAGACGGGCAACATGGCGCCCGCCAACATTCGACCACGAAAGAAAAGTTTTCATTCCAACTTCGCATTGCACACATTCCAAATATTTATGTGCCCATTTCTTCTGAAAAATGGAGACGGCCGACGTGGTGCGGTCGGACAAAAATAAATTCCACACAACGTAAATTTTGCATGTATTAGTTGAAATGTATTTTATATTAAAAAATATTTTAACGTGATTATAATTTCTAAATTAAATATTGTTCTGTTGATTAACTACATCCTACTGTAAGTTTATCCTAAAATTAGGCAATTCTACCAGTACTTTAGATCGTGCTTTAAGATACAAATTAATTGCACAAATATTTTAATTAATTATAAATGAAAACTGGATTTAAAAGTGTTATTAATGAATTAAAATTACGTTTTTCATTTAATGTTCTAAACCTTTATTCGCTTCTGTATTCTGAGAATATTAAATTCTAAGGTGTTAATTAAAGAAAACAAAAATAAATATAATAAATAAAATTTTACTTTTTTTCGCGAAATTCAGCATCAAATTTAGATTTTCGACTTTCAGTGCGATTGCTGACATTAATTTTTTCACATCTGTAGCTCCTTCAAACGATTTTCGTGGCTTAAATTAAGAAGGAACATTCCCGTTAGAAATTGAAGTACAGCATTTTATGAGGTCTTCTAACAATTTTCGAACTTATGACTAAATTTTAATGCCATACGAAAGCAGATATTTTTTTTAATAGTACTTGCTAAGAGATCGTTCACTTAACAATAAAAAATTGCGCAAATAAAAATTGAGGAAATTAAACGGCAAACGTTGAAGGCAGAGATCGAGACGAAGATTTGAACGAAATCACAAGAATTATTTTACAGGAAGATAAATATACTTTATATACAATATAAATATTCTTTGAAATTAGAAAGAAAATTCCGCAAGAGAAAAATTTCCCGATCTCTGACTCTTTAGAGAACAATTAAATTAGTAAACATGCATAACGGCAGAAGCGATGGCTTCCGTTAGAGACAAAAGTAAAGTTTTTAAAACCAATTACAAATCAATAATAAAACCAATTGCGGAGATAAGAAATCGGTTCGAAATAAGCTTTAAATTTAATTCAAAAGATTGGCCATTCTTTTTGTCCATTAAATGATCGTGACTCACTGTTTACTATTCGTTTTCTGCTCTCGAAATATGAAGACATTAATTATAATGAAATTATCTTGCTCTTAAGGAAATGTAAAAAATATTATTCGTTTTTCAATAATATATTTGATGATTATTAAAAAAATAATATATAAGTCCTTAAGGATATTCATGAAGACGAAATTTAAGAAAAGAAAACCTTCAGTTTTCTACAGCGTTTTGTCAATTATTTTTCCGTCATTTACATTAATTCTCGCTGGGTCGAAAAAGAAGGCCTCATCTCATTATCATTTAATTTATGTACAAAAGTCTGCAAAATACCGAACTCCGCCTTTGGGATATAAAATATTTAAGACAAAAAAAATTGAAATAAAAAAATAAAAAGCTAAAAAGCTCAAAAAGTAAAATTCACATGAAAAACAGACAGCAAATTGCAAATATTCAATTGAGAACTAAATAAATAAATTTTAAAAATTTTATTTTTTTCCCTGAGCATTTGGGATTGAATAGGTATATCTGGGTTTCTTGTGATCTTCAGATTCATCATCGCATTTAATAAAGGTCTGATTCATTACTGACGGTGCCGTTACGTCCGAAACTCTAAAAATGCACTTTGATGGATTGCAGACACATGAATCTCCGCATTTACCCTCCATTTTAAAGCAAACACACTTCTTCGTATTGCAATTGGAGTGACAACCGCATCTAAAAGAGCCATCTGACGAACGCTTCCTTGAATCAGGCAATTGTGGCAAAATTGATTTGGTTCTCAACGCAGCCAGTCTCCTGTGTATAGGGGTATTTATCCAATCAGGATCTTTTTCCAGATCATCATCTTCACTAATCAAACTTCCGTCCATAGACATCTTTAAATCTTCAAACTCTCGATGAATATTACGCCGTTTCTTTGCTTTACGAATTTTTCCTGCAGGAAAACCTGTTCCCCTGATACTGGTCGTTGATGTTTCATCATTATCAATTGCCAATCCGTTGTCGTGATGATTGTTGTTAGTCGTCAAAGATTGAGTGTTTTGGGGCTGATTTTCTTTATTTTCATTATTAAGCAGATGATGCAATTGTTCTTGCTGTTCCTTTTCCAAAAGCAAAATCTGTTCTTCATATTTTTCTTTCATTCTTTTCATTTCTCTTTCCAAGTCATTCACTTTCTTATTACTATTGTCACAGTTAATCTGTAGTTCCTTCAAAGCATAATCCTTTGTGATGGCTTCTCTTCTAATATCCGCAACCAAATTAAAAACATGCTTTAATGCTGCCTTGGCATCTGCCATAGACTGAATAGCATCCCAACGAGTATTCATTTTATTTTCTTGATCAGAATCCAAAATCTTTTGTTGTAAATCAGCAATTTGTGCATTTCGCAGCTCCAATTCTTTTCTCACTTGAATCGATTCTTCTTCTGCAGCTTCCCTGTATTTTATGTCCGTTTTCTCATCCCGAACAATATTCATTAGTTCATTCAGCTGACTGTTCAGAGTAGCTCTATCTTCCAATAGCTGCTGCAGAGTTCTTTCTGCATCGACGGTGCTCACAAGTACTTCCAATTCATGTGCAACAAATTCCTGCACCTAAAAGTTCATATCAGTAAATTTCTATTGTAAGGATTCCTCACTAAATTTAAAGTTTAATTCATTAAAAAGATTTTTTTGTATTAATTGTTACGCATTAACTTTCTGTTTCAAATTTTGTTTTAAAATATCATGTTGATCAACTACTTAATTTTTTCAATTTCAATTCATGTAAATTGTGATACGAAACGAATAAAATTGAAACTAATTAATTAAAACAAAATGATAAACATACCTGTTCCTTGTTGCCCTTCATTAACTGTCTCCTCTCTTGAACTGCTTTTTGTTTTAATAGAGCTTCCTTTAAACGTTTATTGCATGCCATTGCTTCCTCTAATTTTCTTTTACACACATTTTGCTGCTTATTATGCAAACTCTGCATTCGCGCCATTTCATTTTGTCTCCTCCTATCCTGATCTTTCAGCCTGCTTGTTTCTCTCTCTCTAGCTAATCGCCACATCCTAAATCTTTCTCCTTCCATTTTCATCTGTCTAATTAATTTAACCTTCGTTTGTTTCATTTGCATTATTTCTGAATTTAACAATTCAACTTTTTTCTCAGCAGCTTCTTTCTGCTTAACTATTTTAGCTTGCTCCGATAATTTCTTCTGCAAAGCTTCTATTTCCAAATTCTTCCTGCATAATTCAGCTTGCTTTGCCTTCAAATCACTCTCTTTATTATCAGATTTTAATTTATTTATGCTATTTAAAAGTTCTGTCCTTTCTTTCAATAAATCAGAAATTTGCTTTTCATACTGTTCATATAACTTAATACTCTCTTTGAAATTCGCGTCTGCCAAAACTGTGTTTCTTGAATATTTTTCACAAACTTCTTCCTTCAAAGCAAGTTGACGAGTCAATTCACGTAGTTCTTTGTTTAATTGAGTTTGTTTGGCTGCAAGTTCTTCTTGCTGTTGATCTAATTCGTCTAATTCTCCTATTCCAATTTCTGAATAAGATGATAAATCTTCCAGAGAAGAGCTTAATGCCTGATCGTTTCCATTATTTGATTCATGAGCCCACATTTCAGTTTCACTTCGCTTTTGTTCTTCTTGCAAAACTGATATCTTACATTCAAAACTTTTTTTCAAATTGTTTAATTGCTCTTTTATATTATCTGGACATGAAAAATTATCCACTGTACTATGAAAAGTACCAATTTTCTCGGAGATTTCTGCTTCCATTTCCTTAACCTTTTGTTTCATGCGATCTCTTGCAGCCTCAGCAAGAAGAACACGTTCACACATAATAGTATTCTCAGTTAGAGCATCATTATAACGTTGAGTCATTAATCGTAGCTTTGAATTTAATTTCTTTAATTCTTCTTCAAGTTTTTCGTGCGATGGATCACAAATTCTTGATCCTGACTGAGAAACCAATTCAAACTGTAATTGATTTATTTTGCGCTTTAATTCATTAATTTCAGCTGACTTTGGATCTTGATTTACAATTGGTTTGTTCTTAATACGCCTAGCCCTATCTGCATATCTTAAAGTACTCATCGTTTCCTCAAGATTATAATCCGCAGGGCTGACGCAAGCAATCATAAGAGTCAAAGAATTCCCACCCAATGAATCTTGTAAAAGTCGAGTAAGTTTACTGTTTCTATAACTGGGAACTTGTTTTGAACCCTCTCCTAAAGCTGAAATCACGTTACCAAGAGCAAGTAATCCGTAATTAATATTCACACCTTCTCTAAATCGATCACCAACAGCTTGCGTTTTCTTTGATCTGAAAGAAATTGAACGCTTTTGAGAGAAATTTTACTAGAAATTGTACAATTCTCATTTTTGAGTTTTATTATTACATAAGATTAATTTATAGACAATTGTTAAATTCATATTTCAAAGATTAAATAGAATATGCATAAATTTAAATTAATGAATGTTCATTAAGCCATGTAATTTTTATAATAGTTATTAAAACAAAACCAAAAAACAAATATGAATCAGATAGATAAAGATAGAATTTGATGAACTTCCATTCCAATCAAATGAAAAGCAAAATTTTTCTCACTCATTATTCATTTCTCATTCATTATTTATCATTCACTCACTCATTTCTCATTCAAATATAATTATGAATAGCCTAGTATTTTTTTAAGATTATACCTTTCAGAACCAGCCAAATCTACTAGATGAAATTTTGCAGTCATTGCAGTATTTGATTCATCTCTTTTTTGTTGATGTATTGTCAATGTGAAAATCGCATGACTTCTGGAAGACTGATTATTCATTGCAGTTGACCCTGTAATGCGGCCTGAGGATCCTTGTTGTAAGCAATTCATTGTTTTTTGAACAGTAGTAACTGCAGTTTCAGTTAATCCTGGAATGCAAATGCCTGCAAAGCAAATTTCATCAATATGATTTAATTTAAATGTTAAGAAAATTTAATTTTTTTTTATTTTTTTAAGTATGGAAAATAATTTTTTACTTTTAATTATAATTTTTATTATAAAAATATTCAACATTAATTTCTTAATAGTTGCAAGTTATTTGATTCATAATAATCAAATTTATTATTTATTTTTCATAAGTTTTAACTTTTTTATTCAAAAAAATTTTACAATTGCTGGATAAAAAATAAACTTTGGTTATTTACTTTAACAAACCTAATTGCCCAGAATTCAATGTAACGAAACCAAGTCTATAATTCATAATAGAAATTTTTCTATTTACAATCAATGTTGTTTATATAATTTTTTCGTATTCATATTATTCTCATTTTTTTTTTTGGTTGGTTTTTATACTTAACCAATGAAATTGCTGAATACTGAACAAAGAAAATATAAGACTAAAAGAAATGTATTACAAAACTTTCACTAAAAGAAAAAAGAATCTTGGGTTAAAAAAATAAGATAATGCATATTTTTTTAATAAAAATGTCAAAAAAAAGGATTGAAAACAAAAATTTGATTCAAATTTGACTTGCAGTTTACACAAGATATACGTATTAAGTTTAAGATATGAAATACTTTAATAGTTTAATTTTAAAATTACCTCTAGTATCTTCTCGTATTTCGACGTTTGCCCTGTCAGGAGCTAATAAATCATATAACTGCTCATTATACAATTCCATAAAAGAGACATTGATCTGATAATCCCAATCATCATTTGAATCAATGTGATTAAATATATCTTCAACAGCTTTCGGAATCACTCCAACATCTCCCTCTCCTGAATAACAAGTACCCATTGTATGCGTCTTTCCTGATCCTGTTTGTCCGTATGCTAGGATTGTAACATTGAATCCTTCGAATAGTTTCCTTACAAGACCTTTAACTGCTTTATTGTATACTTCATCTTGGGTTGAACTTTGGTCAAATACATAATTATACGTGAATATTTTATCATTCCTAACAATCACTTGATTTTCACTCAACGTCACGTCCAAACATGTTTGGCATCCACGAGAAATTTCACTATCGACCAATGGTCTAATTCTAACGGCAACTTTTATTGATTCGGACATAATATTAACAAGATATTAAATAATATCGAATAAAGCAATCTCGAAATCATAAATCTATGATTTTAAAATTTTTAATCACTAAAAAGACAGATTTAAATTTTGAGACGCTCCACAATAAACGTTATAAATAATGAAACCGTTACAATTGTAAATAAGCGGAAACGGAAACATCTTAATTATTTAAGATAGAAGGGCCCAAAAAATGTTTTTATTTTAGGAATCATTTGTAAAATTTTAGTTGCATTAACATTAATAAAATATGTAACTATTCTTTTTGCATAAATTTTTCTTTAAATTAAATCAATAGTCATTTAATTTGCTTCGCAAATGGACTTCGAAAGGCGAAATAATCAGTGCTGTTTTTCAAATGTTATTGAATTTATTTTGATTTCCTAACCTCTAGAATAACATATTTTCTCTAAATTATTTCAAAATTTTAACAGTAATAACGGTTATGAATTTTAAAGTTTAAAATTAAAAATTTTATTTTTTCGCGTAATTAGTTTTTAAACAGCCCAGATTCATGAAAATCCGCTTAATATCATTTTTTTTATGTTACTATATGCAAAAGTCTGTATTAGGTTACATTGAAGTTCATTACCAAGATTTTTTATTTTCCAGACACCTTGCATCTAGAATGCCTTAAAAGTATAGCAATCCAGATAAATCATTTATGACATTATTGTCTTTTTTTCATTTTTGCTCTGACATTCATATTCTGTTAAGCATTTTCTTATATTTAGTTTGTATTATAATCCAACATCTATTTCTTACATTCTTACACTTTATTTAGAATTTTTCTTCTCTGTAAAGTGCTGCTGCCTCATATTGATAGTTAGAAGGTGATATGCAGCTTCTGTTTTAGGATTTACAATAATGAGAAAAAGTAAATAAAAATATTGATGTTGTTATATTATGATTTTTATAGCTTTTTTTTTTGCTTTTGCCTTCTATTTTATGTTTAGTGATAAAATATATTCAGTTTATTTTTTAGTTAATATTAATTAGGTAAGTTTAGTTTTATATAAATCACAATATATTCTTAATCATTATTTATTTTTTTGCATTCATATTTCTTAAGTTATGACTTTTATAACTTTTTACCATTTTTATAAGTATGAATTTTTTGTCACAATAGTTTCCTAAAATAATTATCAAACTGTGAATTATAAAATAATTGATAAGAAAGTATTATTTAAATCTTTAGGCATTAGGCAAAAAATAAGTTATATGAAAATTATGAGAAAAACAAATAATAATAAGAAATAAAATAAGAATGTTGATGTTTTATATTATATTTTATAATTCTTTATTGTCTTTACCTTGTATATTTTTTGTGTTTAAACCTATTGGACAAAGTAAACATACTCATTTTTTATGTTTATATTAGGAACTGCTATTTTCATTGCTTGATATGAGTTGTTTTTCATTTGTTGTTTCTGAGTTATCTGACAAGGAATAATTATCATCATCATCATCATCAACATCATCATGTGAATTTTTTAATTTCTCATCTTTTGAACTTTTCCACGTATCTTCCCCTATTATTTTCATAAACATAATTTGAGCTTTTGTTTTATTCCCTTCACTGTACTTTATTTTTGGTGCAGCATCACTGGAATTTGAGCTGAATTCGTCCTCTTCCCAAATGGTCTGATTTGTTGGTCTACTTCTGAACCATTTAGATTTCCTCTGATAACCACGATTTTCCAGTATTTCTGTCATTTGCCCTTTTGCCTCCTTTGATTTGAAGTCAAGAACTAACTTTTTGCTTTCGGATTTGACGGATGGGATTTTGGTTTCGCTAGACGAATGCCTAACTTTTTCTGTATGTTTTTGATATAAAGTTTCATTATCGTTGTGAGCATGATCTATGGAACTGGCAGCTTTTTTAAGTAAAATTTTCATATTTGAAGCCATTTTTGAAATATTTTGTTCATCGTTTGTACTCGTTGCAGTCGTTGATTCACTCATTTCATCTTCTTCCTCATGCTTTTGCGAAATATACAACCCGAATTTCTTTATTACGTCCTCTAAAACTGTCAGCGTGTCTTCTGCTATTAACACTTTGTTGTTCTGAACTTCTTCCAGTTTCTTCTTATCAGCTTGACATTGTTCCAGTAATTCCTTTAGTTTCTTATTTTCTTCCTCAAGCAGCAATTTATGCCGGATTTCCTCATTCAACACGATTGTCAAATTTCTTAACTGCATCCGAAGGCATTCATTCTCAAGTATATTTTGATCACCTTTAGCATGATTTTTGTTTGTTTTATGATTTAGTGCAGAATTTGATCTCAGCAATTGAATGGGTCTCGACGCCGAGGCTGAATCACATGCAGAAATCGCCGAAGATCTGTGAGTAGAGCGCGAAGTGCTGTGGCAACTCCAAGACCCCGGTCTGAGATTAGCAGCTTGAAAATTTTTCTTATTCAAGTTTGGATTCTTATTTATCCATCTGTACTCCAGGTCGTTCTTATCGTGATTATTGGCAGCAAGGCAATTCATAATTTTAGTTAACATTTCTTCACTCATATAAGGATTTCCTCTGGCGTCGACTATAACCAAATTTCTGTTATTCATAAGGAGATCTAAGAGTATAGCTGCTCCTTCATCTGTTAGTCCACAATCCTGAACATCCAGAGCTCTGAGCCAAAGGTCGTCTTTGAGTTCTTCTGTTAAAATTAAAATTCCCTTATCACCTAGGTTATGGTTGCCATTTATTGTAATCCTTCTCAATCCTGGCATCGCCTCCACGTCGGGATCACGGTACCGTAAAGTTTGCTTCCAAGCCTCGCTGTACCGATTCAGTTTTTGATACTTAACCATTTCGGATAAAATTTCTGCTCCACGAACAGTTAGCTCGCAGTACGATAAATCAAGTGAAAGGATGCAGGGAATATTTTTAATTGTGTGGCATATTATTTCAGCTCCTTCGTCGCCGATGCTGCATTTATAAAAGGATAAATGTTGAAGTGATATAGTTTCCACGATTCCTCGACTTAATGACACCAAATAATCTCCTGCCAGGGGAAGACCCTCGAGTTCCAACACTGCTAATGATGTAGATTGAGATAGGCACAGTTTAATTGATTCCATAAGCCATAACAGAACAAATCTCGTGGCGAATACCGGTTGCTTCACTATAGATCGGGCTTTCAGTTCCGTATCTGCAGTTTCGATAGCCTGTTTCTGGGGATGCCGAGAACGAATCGCAATCAAGTGAAGCGTTTTATCCGAGCCCAGAGCATTTATAATTGACCACCATTCATCGAATTTGATACGATCGCAGTAAAAATCTAAAATGCCCTTATCCAAATTCTGTTTAATTACATTTAACGGATGAGAATGCTGAATATGACATAAATCTGTGTAATACTTAGCGAATTCCGAACGGTTTTGCTTGCGTGATGTTGAAGTAGAGCTGCAAGACAGAGATCTCGCCGTCAGTTTGGTGGACGTAGCTGACACCGATCTCTCAATTGGTGTCATTGTTCGATTCTTTAATTTTTCATAAATATTAATAAAAATGATAACATATAAAAATTACTACTGCTTATTTTTCAGGTCACTGTAAAATATTTATAAAAAAATTAAGCATTTTGTAAATAACATTATTTTTTCTCCCCTTCTTTTTCTACCCCACGATATATGAGTGAATAATATTATAGGGAATAACACGAATGTTTACATAGTAAGTATGTTTCGGTTTTCTTTATGGTTTCCATGGCAAAGTTTATGTACGGCCGGAGGGTCGCACATTGCCATCCTATATCAATCCAACATTGCAATTCACTTTTACTAATGCGCCTTATTCAGTTTTTTGTTGCAGATAAAACAGAACTGAAAGAGAAAAAGAAGCTTTTCATGGATTTTTTATTTACGCAGTATGAAATAATTAACTCAAAATGTTTTCACTTACTGCCAACTTAATAAATAGTCTATTTCTTTTAAATGAAATTGGTTTTAAACATGCAAGCAGTAAGCATTATTTTATTATGCATGCAAAAATGATAAAATAAAAAAGGTTTTTCTGATGTTTTAAATGCCAGGAATAGTGTAACCTTTGGATGTACATAACAATGTTTTATCATTTATTAAGAAGTTGAAGTTTTTAATGCGTATTATATACAATTCAGCTACTTTGATTTTAAAGTTTTTGACTAAACTTAACTTTGTTTTCATCAAAGAATTTCTTTAATCTGGGCAAATAAGTGAGAGCGTCATAATTGAAAATAATGATAAAACAAATTCTGATATATTTTGACTAAATATTGTAGATTGTTAAGATTATTAGCATGAAAAAAGTTTGGCTGGGGAAAAAGTATTTTAAAAAAGAATTATGCAATGCCACGTATATTATTTTTTCCCTTGGGTGTGTTTAATGAAAGATAAGTACACTCCAACAAAAATATAATTAAATTTTTATGTGTACAGCAGCTTATTGAGGATAACTGACAACGTGATACTATACATTTAATTAGAACAATATTAACAAATACATAAGTGAAATATTAATAAATTAAAATATTTTTGATTACTTCTAAGTAATTTTAAAATTTTTCTCATATTTCTTAAAATTGAGGAAAATCATTCGGTCTCCGTACAAATCTCTTAACTTCGACAATTTTAATTTATACCAGTATACATCATTTTTCTGTCAAGCATATCTTTAATGATTCAACATAATATTTTCGCTTATTTTGCAGGGAAAAAGTTTCGTTTTCTTTCTGTCATCCTCAATTGCAAATTTTCGGCGGAAGAGAAAAAACGTTCAGTCAGCGCTAATTCTTCAGAATTGTTTTCATCAGAGAAATATGAATATGTTAAAAAATCAATTAAAGTAGCATTTATCGGTTATCCGAATGTTGGAAAAAGTACCTTAATTAATGCTCTAACAGGCCTTAAAATATGCGCTGCATCTAAAAAACCTCACACAACACAAAGAACTCAACGGGCTTTCATTTTACGTGGCGACACTGAAATGATTCTTTTGGATACTCCTGGAGTTGTCAGTAAAAGAGACAAGAACAAGTTGGTTTTCATTTGCAATTAATATATACAATAATTATTTTTTTTTTGCTCGTACAGTTACTGAAAATTCTAAAAATACTCAATTCAACTTTTGAATTTAACTGAATTTACATTATCCAGAATATAGAAAAAATATTTCCATTGTAAAAAATTGTTTATCAAATCACAATGTTTTGACAATCTAATTTTTTAAACATGGCATGTAAAATACTTTTCTTTAATATAGAAATAAGAAATTAATATCTCATCAGTAAAAATATTAATTTATTACAATATAAATGATTAAATACTTACACAGAAAACATCTGAGGAATGCTGATAATTTTGGTTTAGAAAAATTATCTTCTTATAATTCTTTTTATGTTTTGCCAACGAACCTAATAATCAGTTTCGAACTTATTCTGTTAAAAACATCTCTTGCCCATGGCAATGTTTTTGCTTGACTTAATGGGCGAGGAGTTCTAGCAGAAAAGTTTATTGTCTTTAAATTATAAGTAAGAAAAATATATTACCATAAATTAAATCAGAAATTTAGGATATCGATTATCCGGGATGCTTTTCAAAGAGATACAGACAAATTATTCGGAGACATGTCAATAATTTCAGAACTAAATTTTACATTATGTTCAATAGTTAAAATTTTAGTTGACAAATTTTTAAATTTTAAAAATGTTCTGAACTAAAAAAAATCCTAGGTAATGGAGCCGAGAACTTTTAATAAAATTTGGTCTCGTTTTGTAAGAAAAGTGCGGCTTAATTTTTGAGTGAAGGCTAGAAAAGCATGTTTTATGATTAAACAAAATGTAAGTGAGAAGATAATGAGGAAAATTTTCGAAAGCATTTTATTCATGCAACGCATAAGTGTTGTATTTAAATTTTGTTAAGCCCGTAAAATAGTTAATGAAATACATTTTAAACTCGATTGCACTTGAAAGAATCTATTTTACTCTAAAGCTAAAATAATAAATTTCTTCTGTACAAAAAATGGTTTACAAAAAAGAAAATATAGTTCTTTTTTATAAAAATTTGAGTTATTGCTGTACAAATATTTGAAATGTTACTATATTCAATTATATTGCATTATATCGAATATATCTTTTTTCTAATGTAATCAATTTTTTAAACTAAAATATTTAGACAGAACAGTGTAATACATTTTCTGGAAATTAAAATTTAAAATAATACCAGAATAAACTATAAATTTATGAAAAGCAAAAAGTAAAAATTTTGTATACATTTTCTTCTTTATTTGGTATAAGTTCGCATCAGTTGCCATACTTAAAGTAAAATAAAGTTTCGCTGTATAAAAAGAAATTTTTAAAGTTCTTTGTTAAAATCATTGTACTTTTATAAAAGAATATTTTATCTGTACTATAGATTTTATTTTCATTTTATTTTGTTTTACTAATTAGAAACCAATAAAATACTATTGTTTCAAAAACTTAAATTTTCTTCCTCTCACGTCTTAATATTCAGAAAATTCAAAAGAAATATTGTCTTTCTTTTTTCAGATTTTCATTAAGTTATTCATTCAATTTGACTAATTTGAAAGAACTCAAAACTGCGGATTTAGTCGGAGTCGTTTGTGATTCTTCAAATCTTTTTCAAGCTAAAATAAATACCGAATTAAAAAATTTGATGTTAACACTTCCTTGCCATACGGATTTCATTCTTATATTAAATAAGGTTTTATATTAATTTATTAATATATCATATTGATTTTTAAAAAACTATATTGATTTAATTCAAATATAATTCTTTATGTTTTGAACATTTTAATTGTTATTTTTTCAAAAATCGATATTAAATTAAGGCTTCTCCAAATTTGAATATTTTGTTGTCGAATGTCGAATTTTAGATTGTTAACGTTGATCATAATGAGGATTTAAAATTTTTTAATATAAACTATTGTAAATGTATGAATCACTGCAAAAATATTCTATTATTGACAAATTACCATGTATCAAAGTCGTCATCACATTGATCCACGTTTTTGAGACCGGGCCCACAACTCAAAATATTTGCCATTTTACCATGCAAAACAATTAGTAATACTTTTATTTGTTGCAGATTGATGTTATTAAAGACAAAAGGAAATTACTTAAATTGACAGAAACTTTACTAAATCAAAAACTCAGCAGCGATGATATTGAACATAAAAAAAAAATTTGTCGGAAGTTTTCGCGAGTATTTATGATTTCAGCTTTAAATAGTAAGCTTATTTATTATTATTAATTATTATTATTATTATTATTATTATTATTATTATTATTATTATTATTATTATTATTATTATTAT
>JAOWBB010006857.1:0-16626 GCA_028565995.1 Ricinus marginatus
ACTTCATTGGTTTGGTTTCCGTTTTTTTTTTTTTTTTTTTTTTTTTAACGTTCGAGCCCGAGGAACGAAATCCGATGCCCGATCTGCTTTTTTAGAGCAACTTTCTGAAAGGGGATATAAAAAAAAAAAAAAAAAAAAATTTTAAATAGAAATATAAAAGAATAAGTTGGAAAGTTTGAAAAAAGGAATCTTCTTGTACCAAGTTTGATAATAAAAGAAAATTTTACATTTTAAAAGGGAAAAGTTGGTACGGCTCTCGGGTTTTTTGTAAAGGAAGCAGAGGATCGGCGAATACCGTCATTTGAACGTGAAAAGCGGCAGACTTAAAAAACCCGTGAGCGAGACTCGGATAATTGCCTTAACGCATAAAGCATTCGGGAAAGCATCGTCTTCAATCGGATCACAACAAAAGAAAAAGTTTTATATTATTTGAAGTCGACGATATTTACATATCCGGGATCGGCCAGGGTGTAAATTATACATACATATATATATATATATATATATATGAGATATTTTACAATGCGAAATTCCATTCGTGCGCCACCTCCGAACGAGCAGAGACCATGGCAAAGAATGGAGAGCCCTGGATGACACATGAGAATTTTTCCATAAGAACGGAGATCACATTTCATCGTGCCCGGAGAGGACGCGATGAAAGAAGTCACCCCCCCAAAAGTATCAATCATATAATAAAAAGATTTTTTTTTTTCCCTTTTTTTGATGCGATTCCATTGTTAAGCGCCCCACGGGGGGGGGGGGGGGGGGTTCGATATTTTTCCAGAACAGAAAAATAATTCGTCACTTGCGCACGGATAAAATGCAAATGAAAACCGCGTCGGACGCGGTTATAATATAACCTAACCCGAGAGGATGTGTTAAATTATCTAATACGTCGGGAAGCCAAGCCTCTCCATAATATGTTTTAATTATATTCCCTCCTTAATTTAATGCTCGTCTATTAATACTTTAGTATAATTAAACAAAAGTCCTAATTAGGAGCCGGTAAATGGTCCCGAACTTGAACATGTGCTTCTTGCCCTCTCGTGCAACTCAAGGAGTAATGGAAAAGAATAATTTAAGACTTAAAAATTTCACTCTTAAAAACTCAATTCACTTTCCTTTTTTTCTTTCTCGATTTGCGGATAAAAAGGCTCCCAATTTTAAAGTTGAGAAAGCTCAACTTCCTAATGGTCGACGGAATTAAAATTAACTCTTTTCAATCCCGGACTTTGCTCGTTCCGCATAGCCCCCCCCCCGGCGGTTCGTTCCGACAGTGCCTTGCACGGGGGTCACCAAACCAACACTGCCGATTTTGCATTGATCTCACGTGAAGGAGCATCGCAAACTGCGCTTCCGCTCGATCAGAGCAGAGAGGCCGCTCTCGAAGCGACCAAGAATCGAGATTCCGATGGGGGGGAAAATCGACGGATTTTCCGCGATGCGGCGCGGAACAGTCCGAACGCGTCGGACAATGTAAACGCGAGGGGCAGAGCAATAAGAACGGGACAGCGAAAAGACCGACAATAACATGTCGTTGAAACATTTAAATGCGATTTAGAGCGGGTGTCACGCTCTGCGACATAACCATGCCAAGCCGAAACACTCCAAAAACGCATATTCACGCCGCGGAGTATTTCAAGACATTCAAGAATTAATACGTACACATCTCGGAAATAATCAATTTCGCTTAATTTAATAGCGACGATCCGATTAAATTTCTCAAAAATATTATTTTACGGGGAACATAAGGACATTGAAAATTTCGAAGTACGGTATTTTGAAAGCGGACCGTTCCGGTTCGAACCGTTTTGAGATTCGAAAATAACGATATCGAACCCAGCAAATAATAAATAATTATCAAAAACCAAATGGTCATCCACATAATTATCAATAATCCGCCCTGATAAAAGAAAGCGGGCAAAAATTTTATACATCGTTCAGGCATTAGAAATAAAAAATCTGACGCATTCGAATGTAAATGTACGGGTAAATATTTAAAAAACTGCTCTCGCTCCTTTCTAACTGCATTACCGGGTAAAAACGCGAAAAATCCACGGGAAAAAATTTGAGGGAATTCCATTATAAATAAAATTTCGCTCCTCGCACGGAAAACCTTTCGAAAACGGTTTAAAACGCAAAAAAAAAAAAAAAACTTTAAGACAACTTTTAGAGTTTACTTACAAAGGACCAATAATGTAGACAATTTTACTGCGGATTGTCAACTGTATGTTTGTGTATATGAAGTTAGAGCGCTGTTAACTTAAGGGTAAAAGGAAAGGATGAGGGGGCATTCTGTTTGTCGTCGGCCCGATAAAAATATCGAGCTGATGTTATGAGGTTAACTGTCGCGGAGCAAATTTAAAACCGCAAGCCAGGCACGCTTAATAAATATAATTCGAATCAGAAAAAAAAAAAAAATACATTAAATAGACTCCTCAAATTGCATACATAAGCACAATGTAAATGCGCTCCGCATAGAGCACGTAAAAAAAAAATCGAAGGATAGTCTAAAAGCGGTCAAAATTTCAGCGAAAATAACCATATGATTTAAAATAAATAATCTTGGGAAAGCGTTATCTGGTTGCATATAAAACCGTGAAAATACACAATTATAATTGTTAGGAACTGGAGAGTTTCTAAATCCATGTTGTAAGCGTGTAAAAATCGCGTAAAAGTACGAGGTGATTTTTTTTTTTTTTTCGGCTCCAGTGCCATCTAAAAGCTTCATTAAGCTTTTTCATTGTCCGGCAAAAAAAAAAAGAAAAAAATCACTTTTTAGCCGGAGGATATCATCCCTCGAGCTTCATACGTCTAAGCCGATGCGAGGAACGAATCGACGGAGGTGCATTCAGCAAATTGTACACGGGAAAACGGGTTGCCGCTGCGATGCTGCCACAAAAGACTGCACAACTTTGTCCGGCCTCCCGGGGCACCCGCACGTACCCAAGGAATGTTGCTGTCCGAACGTCAGAAGCATCGCATAAATATCACGGAAGCTGCAGTCTCGAAATGGACGTAAAAAAAAAAATTTTTTTTTTTTCTTTTTTCCGCGACGTTAAAAATGTCCAAATACATCTCTCGTGTAATTATTCCTCGGGATTGATTTTTTTCTTTTTTGTACTCCGCCCCGCGGAATTGTTCAGACAGAAATGAATCGCTTTAAAAACGCGAACGCAGGGGGTGAAGGGCACGGGCAATCGGGGGGAGGCAACTTTCGGAAAATTTGATACAACCCCAACCAACAATTTCGACAAATTAGTGCTCACACTGTATACTTATGTATGCGTTTTAAAATATTTTATGTACATGCAAAGAAAATCTCATTACAATTTTCTACTCTAATGAATGTCGTTATCGAGTTTAAATAAATTTTTTTTTTTTTCCTTTTTTTTCTTGTTTTTCCGCAACGTTCCCCGGAAAATTCGTTTCCTGCCGCTTTCGATGGGCCGACGGATGGCTCCGCGGGAGGGGGGGGGGCGCCGCGGGCGAAAATCTTGATTCCGCTTTCGTGATGCCCCTTTCGAAATGCGCAACAGAATTGTGAAATTTTCACGGTGCGCTGACGGATCGGGGATTTTTAATGCAATTTCTTTTCTGGTACCACGATTTGACTCCTTTTATTAAGGCCTCGCGTAAGCGTCCTCATCCCTTTCGCTGAATTTATTCATGAAATGCAATTGGAGCTTTAGAAGGGATGCCAAATATTTTTTGGAACGTGGCAAATGAAATTAATACTTATGGCGAACTAATCTAATAACCGGGATTGCGAATGAGATCGCGAGTCGCATATGGCACTCTCTTATTATATGAAGCTATATATATGTAGATTAGTATTGTAAGTCTAATTGGATATAAATAGCTATTCTTCGGCGGATGGTAATACGAATAAGGATTAATTGGTTATCCGAAAGATACATTATACTTAAGCCTTGCTGAAACGTAGATTTTTGCATGTATTTCGCTAATACAGTATCAGGTTCTCTGAACTTTTACAAGACTAATTATTAATGTTTTCCCCAAGTATTGTATCAGAAAAATGTTACAACGTCTATAAAGTGCATTAAAAATTTCTTCCGTGCCTCTTATCCAATATTCCCAAAGTTTTCCAACTTTCCGGTTACTTTTTCTACTTACTTTTTTTTTTTTTTTATCCGTTGCTTAAGCAATAAAAATTATTTACCAATAAAAGAAAACCTAATAATACCATTTGGGGGGGAATTCACTTCGCCGTAATGTAAATCAGAGAGAGACTGCGTCGCTTTTTCACGAGGAACGCTACAGCAGCATTCGACCCCCGAGAAAATCGTGCTTCAAAGATTGGGGGTACACAATCATATGAGGTAACATAGGCGAGAATAAATGGGAAAAGAAGACCAAAGTGGTGGGTTCGGATGGGAGCGAATCAAAGAATCCTTTGTCTGGCTTCGGTCGGAGTTTCCATCCGGAGAATCGGTCGTCACGTCTGTCGGACGCAGAAAAATTGGTAGCACTAAAACAAGGATACTCGGTTTTATTGACTTAGGTTATACACTCCGGCCGCGTCACGAAATTATTCCATTTACAAAGGCGAAATAAAAAGCGGAAAAGATAATATTCTAAGGATAACGAGCCATAAAGCAATCCCTTATACATTAAGCAACAGCGGATGTACATGTTCGGTGCGCGGCTCTGAGGTCCCGGCAAGAAATTTCAACATTCAAAATGGGAAATTCCGAACTGTCCCGGGGTAACCCGTTCACGAGTAAGTAAATTTAAGGGCGACGAAAGGGAGTCTTAAGGGAGTTTCTACGGAGTTTGCATTTAAAAACAAAAATTTGGCAACTTTATAATTGCATCCCAAAGCGAAGAAGGCGCTTTAATTTTCCCTATGGTCGATTTCCCGTGACGCAACCGGCAGCATCTGAACGGATCCTTGGGTGTCTCGAACAATTTTGAAAAACAAAATTTGCCTCCGGGCTTCAAATTTTTGACGCGAAAAGCCGACAGCAGAAAAAAAAAAAAAAAAAACAAACCCAACCATTAACGGCCGAATAATGTTTTTGCGTCCCGAAGCGTTTTCATCCTCCGCACACGGCGCACAAATAATCTTCGCGGGTCGCGCATCGCGCTCCGCATCCCGCGCCGCGGGGATTAAGCAGGATCGGCTCCGGATTTGTTTCAATAAATCAAAATTATTTGACTGGATCGCGATCATCTCATTTGTAGGCATAACGCATTAAGCCCAAAAAGCAGACGATTTCCATTTTCCCGAAAAATTAAAACATCCGCTTCCGGGGGTCGGGAGAGCGGGAGTCTCGCCGACGAATCGAACGCTTCCGGATTTTGTTTTTCCCCGCCCGAACGCGGGCAGCGAAAAGGGCGGATTAAACTCGCTGAGATTTTTCTTTTTTCCGAATGTCAGCAGCTTCCTTGGAATTTTTCCGGATATTTTTTTTTTCCCCCCGCCAAAAAGCCGCGGCGGACTTTCCCGGGTTACGCAGCAGCGCACGGAAGAAGGAAGGCCCGGGGGAGGGGGGGGGGGAAAAAAAAACATTTTCCATCCTCTGAGGGCTTTCTTTCGCAAAGCTTTCCGTTTGCTGTCCCCCGCTCGGTTTTCGCTGTGGGCAACCCCGAATTCTGCTTTGGTCTCTTTTATCGCCGCAGAATTTTGATTAACCGCTTATTTAGTTGTAATAAAGGAACTAAACCTTAACCCTCTGCATAAAACTCCCCGAATCCGCATATAATTAAATCATATTCTGTTTAAAACTCGGGAATCTCCCATACTGAATGTTATTACAGTTTGCAAACCCGCGTCGTGCACTGAATTCTGAAAGAAAATTATTTTCCACGTTATCGGTGTACATGACTTCGTGCTGCAATTGTTTTCAATCCTTATAACCGGCTTAATGATTAATTTTAAGAAATGATTAGACTTGTATGAATGTGCTAACAACCTGCCGCTTGAACCGACTGAAGAATACTACAATTAAAATATTCCTCTGACAATCAAACAGTACTGTGCAACCGCGAAAACCGGTGTTAAAACTTTTATCCGCACTGTCTCTCCGGGGCTGTATCGCGGCCGATGCTAATCAAGCTTTTTTAGATTTATTTGACGAGATTTTTCATATAATTACAGTGAATGAATAAGAACCGCTTAAGTTTTACGTACGAATTAACCGCAAAAGATCGAGCGAGGAGACGATTCGGCATTGCGACAAGTGCAGCCCGGGAATATTAGTCGGTGTCGGGACACTAATTTAAAAAACATAATGGGCTGGGCTCAGATTTTGTTTGATTAATAAAAATTATGATCGATCGTAAAGCACTTTTATGGCCGAAGAAAAAAGTGCATTAAGCGAGGCAAAATGAATTCGCAATAGTTTCCAGTTGGGGAATAATTTCAATAGGTACACCTCGGAAAGGGTTTCTTACCCCCTTTGCTCTCCACAAACAAAATTTGATTGCAGCGAGATTCGGCTCCGCGCGCCCCCGGTTTTGTGCACCAATTCGACAGATTTTACGCGAAAAAAAGACCTTTCCGCGATCTGCGGCAAGTCAAACCGGCCGAGAATGATTAACAATTTCTGTTTAGCTGCCATCCAACATTTAACGTCAGCTATCAGGAGTCGAGCAAACATCGAGATTATAATGCCAGCTCCTCGCATTAAACCTGAAATGATGCGGTTTTTCGATGAAGTTTCCGCATCAGGGATCTTGTTTGTGAGCTGCTGCACAGACGGGATCGACTAAAATCGAAAAAGGCCGAGGTTAATGTGACGTTCAAAGCCCATTCCTCCAATGTTGATATTTCCATTAAGATATCTTTCGATGCGAGGAAATGCTTTAAAGGGCCCCGAGAACCGTTGTAGCATTTATATGAGTCACGTTACCGTACGTGGAAGAAAGTATAAAAACAAGCATCTTCAGCATCTCAGGTAAATGAATTAGTGTAGATAGGGAAAAAGCAAATGGAGTTACTTTTCAAAAGTGGAATTATAATAGCAATTCGCTTAAGTGTCTAGTTTCAAATAAGAGAAATTTCGGATGGTGAGACTCGGGAAGAGAGCACTTCAGCATGAAAGCGAGGAATCCTGCTCTGCCGTATATTGAAAATTAATAGGAAAAGAAAGTTGATAGTAGAGAGCTAATCTGAGAGGAGGAAGCAACGTTGACAGCGATAGTGGAAGGCTAAAAGTTGGAAGCCTTCGAAATTTCGGTTTTCGGGGGAATGCTTTTGACGGCGGAAAGATGGAAACTTTTTTGAGCAGCTAATGCGGGATTAAATAATTCACCGTTCCGCGTCAGTTAAATAAATAGAGACAAACGCTGCTAATAACGAAATAATTTACATGGCAAATAAAAGAAAAATGAGCCGCGACGCTCAAATGCAGTGACTTCGGTTGGAAGCGTCTGCATTTGGGATGCGACGCGGCTCGGTGGAAATTTTTTTTTTTTTTCCCGTGCAATTTACCCGTTCATCTCGGGGCGGAGCGGAAAATATTGAACAAAGTCAAAATTCGGAGTTCTCTACAGCGAGCGAGGGGCTGCAGCAAGGAAAGGCGAGAAAAAGGGACAAAAACAAGATTATATAATCCAAATGTGCTCTCACCACGTTCGTCGCCTCGCCTAAGAAAATCGCTTTTTTCGTCGCCCTTTAGAAAAGAAGTCGCTAAAAAATGCAAATGAAGTGGATAACGCGGCGAACAGGACGGGACGGAATATTCCGGTCTGCATATCAGTAAAAATCCTAAATGAAGACCGGGGGTTAAATGAGTCTGAAACACATTTCGCCCCGGAATCGAGAAAAGGTTAGCGGGGGAAAAAAGGAAAAAATTAAAAAATGGGAGAAAAACTAGTCTCGAATAATGAAAGCGATTAAAAGTGACGCTAGAAAAAAAAAAAAAAAAAAAAAAAGGATAAAAGGTAAAATTTTTCTGTTAAATTTTCTTCTTCCACGCTTTTTGCGACCGAGAGCCATTCGAGAGCGGCTTTTCGGAAAAACCCGCTGAACATTTTAGACCGGGACGCTGCCAAATCCCCGTGAAAACGAGAAGAAAAATTTCGATCTGCGAAAAATCCTTTAAACAACTGATCCGAAAAGGACAATTCAGGACAGAAAGAGAAAAAAAAAAAAAATGAATTTAAATTGTCGATCCTTTTCAGTTATCCCTTTCGCGAAAGATTTTGAGAAAAGGCTCGTTTAAGGCACGCTTTTAGCCGTCCCGAACGCTAAGAGCTGCCTTTTTCCTTTTTTTTTTCTTTTTTTTTTTTTTACATAATTTCCAACCTTTTTTCGGGAGACTTCGAAAAAAAGCGACGAATTAAGTGTCGGCGAAGTGTTTTTAAACGCGCTTTAAGAATTTTGATGGGGAAAAAATGATGGCGAAGAAGACCTTTCGCTTTTCGGGGTAGGGTTTCCCCTTGCGACAAGACGGCCCGAATGCAACGGCGGCGACAGCCCCGTGCCTCCGTCCACGAAAAAATGACAATGTCGGCGTTCTCGTATAAAACGGTCCGAGAATCGAAGCGTGAGCCGCCGCTGTCGGCGCTCTTCTGGAAGCCTGAATTAAGCGCAGCAGACTGGCTCTCCGTGCCGTTCGCGCCGAAGAAGAAAAAATAAAAGGCGTTTCTCTTATAGTTTTTTTTATCACGGCCTTTTAAAATGGAAACAAATCTCAGGTTTCGCGAAAAAAAAAAAAAAAAAAATTCCTCCGTCCAACAGGAAAAATTGGATGTTCAATTGGCCAAACGGATCAAAAATCAGGTCGAACGAGATGCGACTTATATCCAAATGCTTTAACTCCCGTTGGAATAGCAATAATCAGGCTCGCGTATCAACGTCCGCTCCGCTGCAGCAAATACCTGGGCGCGCTCAGACAGCAAATCGTTTCCGGAAATGTAATTTTTGAATAAAACCGAGGGAAAAAAAAAACTCGTCAAAGGCATTTCGGCGCCGCATACCCTGCCGGACAGCTCCAGCTAAATCAGCGACGGAGGAACCATCGCGGATGGGAAAAACACTTTCAAATATTATTTCGTATGCAATGCATGGCTGCACCTCCAAGTTTGCCCAAACTCCGGGAGCACAGTTAGAGCGGGACAGATTTAGCATATTCCCCCGGGAAAATCTACATCGAACCGTTAAACTTTGTGAATTCCCTGGATTTATCTGTCTTATCATACATTCACTTCTCTGAATATGTCCAAATTCCATCATCCTTCTCCATCTTTAAAGGTTTTTACCCGTCCCCGGCTTGGGAGAAGCCCGACTGCGACGGGTCAGCATCGAAAACGGTGAGAAAAATCATTTGAATCGCATCAGCATTTTCACCTCCAGGCGAATTTGATATGTTAAAAATATACATGCACATATGTAACGATGACAATAAAGTAAAATCGAAGGAAATGCAGTCGCACGCTTTGAAATTTCAACCACCGAACGGCTAAAGACAATTATTTTTGCACGGCGATTGTGGGGTCTTTTGCAGAAATCCTCGCAACCTTAAAAGCGGTCCCTTGAAAATGCTGAACCGAAATGCGGCTTGATGAATGGGCTGAAGAATAATTCAAATTCCTGACGTTAACAATAAAAAAAAAAAAAAAAAAAAAAAACACGGTGGGACATAAACGGAATGGCCCGCAGGTAATGTTCCACCCCCTCGCCATCAAATATTTTATGTATAAATATAATAATATTCCACGGGAAAGACGCTTTCAAAAATTTAATGCAACACAATCATAACTGCAAATAAAATGAAAATAATACTTTTGAAAAAGGATTACATTCTCGTGTAATAATATACGTGCACGTATCCGCTTTAATATAATTTAACGCGTATCGTTCGTATCGCTATCCTTTGTACATTTTCCGGCGCAAATATTTCCCTCCTCTCGTGTGTTAACCCAAAAAAAAAAAAAGGTACCGTGGAACTCGCCGAAAGTACGGATTCAGACATATCGTATATCGCGACGGTACGTGAAATGTTAATTTCATTAAATAGCAACAGCGAAAAGGGAAGTTGCAAAAAAAAAAAAAAAAACGTGACCGATGGATGCGTTTCCGCTTTAGCGACGCACCAGCGCCGGTAAAAACGCCGGATCGATGCGAATGTACGCTCAAAATCCTTACTCCGATCCTGACTCCGCGCCGAAGCTTAAAACCTTGCGACGTCCGTAACATGGCAATTATTGTAATTCCACCCGAAATCATAATGCGAAACGGGCTTCGAAGGGGTCGGGAGAAAAGTTTCCCCCGTCCTTTCCGTGGATTATCGGTTTCGGTCTTGAATCGCTGCGACAACTGCACCCGCTGTATCTGATCAATCTAATAGATTTGACCCACCGCGCCGTGACGTTATCCGATTTTCCATCTATCTTCCATTTGATTCGAATCTGCGACGTCAGCTATTTCTGTTGTCTCCGAACCCTCTGCGGCTGCCGTTATTTATTACATCTTCTTCACGGTCTTCGTCGACGCTGCGGATTCTTTATGTACAAACATAAAGGAATCGCCATGCGATGCGGGATTCGATTTTATCCCCCGGGAACGGCGCGGATCACGGAGAAATGATTTTCCCGTCTTCCCCGGATTCCGGACGAAAGAGGCTTCGTCCTCGAAAAAAAACCCGCCGCTCCATTCGGGAGGAGACCGCTTGCGTCGAGCGCTGATCGGTCCCGGTTCGAACCCGGGAACGTCATGCGAAATCCCATACCCCGAGGCTCCGGACCGAAAATAATTCGAAGCGAATTCGGCGGGGGGGGGGGGGGGAAAAGTGACCGGCAAATGGAACCGACAGTGAAAATCTCAGCAAAAAATTGTACTCGCACGATGGCGGAAAGTGCGAAACCGACTGAAACAATCGGCGAATTGCAGCTTTCGCGAAAAGCCCTAACCCGAGGCTCCGACAAATAGCTCCGTCGCAGCCGAAGAACCATTTTGCGCTTTTAAAAAAAAAGAACGAAAAGATCGGGAGGAATCAAGAGAAAATGTTAATTTAAATGTCACTTTCACAATTTCAAAACTAAACTGCATATCGTGATCATCAACTTCAGACTCTGGTATAAGTTGTAAATAACTAAACGATACATTTACAAATTATATTTGCAGGGTTTCGAAACTTGACCGATGATGTTTCGGGTGCGTACAGCTTACGGCGAAAACGTTTCACCCAGGAAAAGGCCGGATTCGAAAAATTTTTCAAATAAAAAGCGCCCATTAATGAATTTCGAAGTCCTAAAATATTCAGACAGCACGCGTGAAACCTTTTTAATTAAGTGGGAAAGTTGTTTAATATTTTATTTATTACCGAACAATGAACAGTGAGGTCAAAGAGCAATTAAGTGGCGTTTAGAACTATAACTCTGACCAGCTTGTCTGTAATGAAAGGAATCCTGCTGTGGGCTAATCCTTCCGCGGTCGCCTGCGGCATGCAGCAAAAAAATTAATTTTTTCTCCTCCACTCTGCCCGCCGAAAGTAATCCCCTGGGGACCACGTAACGCAAACCCGTCTCGAAGCGAGACACCGATCGGGGAACGTGAAGCGTTCGAGGCGAACGTTTGCGTTTACCCCGCACGGAAAATTATAAAAATCAACAAAAAAGCGAATCTTACCCATGAAATCTGTTTTTACAATCGCAGCGAAGAACGTGAAGACGAAAAAAATTTTCGAAAACCGCGGTGCGACTGTCATGATTAAGGGATGAACACCGACTGGAAATGCGAACCGTCCGCGTTCGACTCCCGTTCGCTGCCCTCGCCGCTGAGAGACGTCTAGCGAGCGAAACGGCTCCCGCAGGACGAGGGATACTCTCCTCCCTCCGAAGTGCGAGACTTCGAAGCCGAAGCTGTCGGAAACGGCCGGGAAAATGCGTCGGCGCAAAGTTTCCCGAGCTCTCGTGGCCCCTCCTCGCAGTGCGCGGTTCGTCCGATGCTTAGCCATCGGGTCGAACGCTCTTAGGGGATGAAGCGATACGCACGTGGTGAAAGCCCTCGAGTACTCCTCATTTACGATTTTCACATCATCAGAGTGAGATGCGAATTTCTCTTCCTTCGTCCGTGGAGGGTTCGTAAAATTTTTTGGGGTTGAAATCCCGACTTAAGATTAATTAATTCCGAATGATGTTTCGCTTATTTCGTCTTAGCATACGCTGAGATTTATATGCAGAAGCGTGTGGGGAATTAGCCATTCTTTCCTTTGTGATTTTCAATTACTCAGCTGTCAGTCCACCCTCATTGTTCGCTCGCTTATTTGCCTTAAATTAAGTTTCTGAAAATATTCTCGAAAGGTTCTTCCATAAATTGTGCCCTTTATCGTCTTCTTTCCCGGCAGGAAAAAAGTAATCGTTCCTGTGCCATACTCCGGATAAGAGTGATCCCAATCGTAAATTCGCTCGATCTAAAATCGCAGCAGCATTTTACTACTGACTTTTTAAAACGCTATCATGCTTAAATCCTAAACCATAAAAACGAACTTCGTGCAATTTTGCCACGATTAGAGTTATGCGAACGCACACACACACACACACACACACACACACACACACACTGCCTCACCTTTATATGTAGATAATATTACAAGGAGAACCGCAAGAAATGACCTCATTAGAAACATTAATAATTCATTTAATACTAACCGATAGAAATAAAGTTAATACAATTGAAATAATTATAATAATTGTAACGATAAAGAGATGGTGGGGAGGCCCCACCACCCACATAGTTTAATATACAAAGCTCAAACCTTGCATGCGAGGTTTTTAAGCCTTTTTCGCCCCTTCCCTATCCTCGAGTTTTATTTTTCCTTTTTTCTGAAAAAGAAATTCATCTCACTCTGTACGCCTTTGCATGCAACCCTTAACAGACAGTATCAATGAATATATAAGGAAGGCTGCAAAAAATAAATAAAACGCGGATCGCTTTTCATGATTTATAATGCAATGTCAATGAATTATGGACGTTTGAATACAGCAGGATGATGAAGGGATAACGGGGAATAATCGGAGGTCCTTCAAATTTTTGGATTTCCGTCCGCTGTTCGAGGGATAAATTATTTCCCGCTGAGTTTTATTGAATTTTGGATTAAGCGGCGGAATCGGTATTCCTTGAAAGAAAAAAACGAGAAAAGGCTGCACGCGCAGCTTTCCGTACGTATACAGCTCAATAAGCGCCTCTGCTTTTTTCGGCATTCGGTACGGAGCAAGGCCCGAGGGAGAAGAAGACATCCCCCGCTCTTGTCCCGGCATTTATATTTATATTTTAGTTACGAAACTCATTTGAAACGGTAGGATCCGTCAGAATGCATTAACATGGAATTTGCCGGTCCTCGGTGACAAGATTCCAGATCGATTCCGCACGCGGAGGATAAATTTTGATGGGTGAAAATGATAGGGGGTGTTAATAGAATTTTCTTTGGAAAGTCTTCAGCGAGAAAAAAAGAAAATGCCACTGTCTTGCTGGATCCTCCGACAATCCGTTCCGAAAAACGGCATCAAGGGTTGCAGGTCCCCAAATAAACCGGAATCACGAGTGCTCGTTCGGACAGAACAAAAGCCAAGTTTTATGGTAACCGAAAGGCTGCAAAATGCCTTTCGACAGTCGCAAATAAAGAGAGCTCGCAACGTAATGGGGCATGATCCATTCTGTCTAACTTTATCCTTTAAATATAAATTCGAAGGAACGAAGATTCGCCCAAAACCGGTGTCTCATTTTCACCACCCGATGTTAATGTAAAAATAATTAAATCATCAAACACATTTCATTTAACTTTCCCCATAAGCGACCTCCTCATTTATTTAAAGATGAATAGAGACTCTTGATCCCTTGCCCTGCATGGGATGCGAGATAGATAGATACATAGATGGATAGATGCGCGACACTCTGCCCGGGGGATTTTCCTCCCCGCATTGCAGAGCAACGTCGACATCGGATGCATCGCCTTCATGTTTATTCTTTAAAAAATTAATTTATTAAGATCTCAGCCGGACTCAGGCACGGCTCCCTAAAACGGCCTCTTTATGCGGTAGGAAAACCCTCCCCCCCCCCAAAAATACGGCTTTAAATTTAATCAAAGGGGTGCTTTTGGGTTTGCCGCACCGTTTATTCTCAATCCCCTTCAAACGTACAGCGCCGATGCTTTATAAAACGAAATGTAAAATGACAGGTTGAAAAGGTTTGACTTCTTTACCTTCACGACAATCGAAAAAGTTCCTCCCAACTTCTACACAATTGAAGTACTTGCCCATAATTTGAATTTTCCCCAACACGGAAGATTTTAACCGAGAATGACGAGGTATTAATGTTTCACGTTTAAAATGAGAAATTTTGAAAGTTTTCCCAGGGATCGGTTTCAGTTTAAGTGAATCATTTAATTATCTCCGCGTACATACCTGCAAACGCCTATATATGCTTTAAGATAAGCAGCGACCAAGAATTGTCTAAAAGACCGCGGACCCGAAACATATGGAAATCAACCGCCTTGCCCTGACTGCTGTTTTTAGTGATCTCCTTGAGAAGTTTTTAACGAAGGAAAAAAAAAAAAAAAACCTTCGAAGGCAGCACTGAAAAGTAGCAGGAAACCTTTCCCCCATCTAACCCCAGAAAGCAGCAGCGACATGCAATTTGTATTTCGACAAACACCACTATTAATAATAATAGAAAAACAAAATCCATTTCCTTCTAACCAATTTCAACCCCCTTCAGTCAAACTCCTACGTTTACATGTATTTCCCGGGAAGGAAGGCTCGGTTTTTGGCTCGGTTTAAAAGCGTTATTGGTTTTTCAACCCCTATTTCTTGTAAGGAAGGAGAAAAAGATCGAATTCTCCACATCATTTGACCTTATGAGGTTTCTGCCAACAGCAAAATGACTATTTTTTTCCGGAAGAATAACAGAAAAGGGAGGAAGAGATCCGCGGAAGCCATTCCGGGGATTTAATCCCGGGGAAGGATTTTCGGCAGGAGGGAAAGAGTTTTCGTATTCATGAAGGGCCATAAAATGTGCTTATTAGCTCTGTGTATATTGCAGCAGCATTTTAATGCTCATATGCGGTATCAGAGCGATCCTCTTTTATTAACTTCGTCTTTGTATTCCCGCGCGATCTCGTTTCCGCGTCCCTTTTCCACGTAGATCAAATGTTAAACCGTAATATTTCATTAACTCTGTTTGACCCTACGGTTTACCTCTGAATTCTGAAGGGGTAGGTTTTTACGCCTAATGCAATAGGATTACTCCCCGCGGCGAGATTCTCATTCGGCAGAAATGAATTTACCAGATTTACATTATGCCCGGCCTGAGAAATGCATTCACTCCAAGGAAATCCCTTTAAAAAAAAAAAAAAAAAATGGTCGAGACCGTCGCAGCCGCAGGAGGAGGTAAAAACCAACCCTTATCATTCGGTCCCAGAGCACGGCTAAGCGACTAAAATCGCAAATGAAAACAGCGGGCACTTCATCTACATAGATTGAAAATAATTTTTTGTAATTCTCCCCTGCGACAGCTTCCCACGGAAGAGTGAATAACCACTATTAGCTTGCGAAATGAATAAATCAGGTTATTAACGTTGGGATACATGACATTCGGACCGTGGCGCGATGTGGTATAATTGATAATGGTACGCCGAGGCGAGTTCCCACTTCCGTATTAAAAACCACGGATTATACGGAGAGATATCATCCCGTGAATGATTCGGAAAACCGCTGAACGTAAGAAAATAAAAAATTAAATATTTTAATTGCCCCAAGTCAAATTTCGCGTAAGCGTGAATATTTTATGCGGCATCGACCGTCGGAAAAGGGCCCCGGATATTGAAGCCCCGACCCCGAAAAAGTTTCTTCCATCCGCCGGGAGAAAAGGGCGGTAATTAAGCCCGGGTCTAAAATCGAAAAACGAAGGGCCGGCGAGAAACGGTTAAGATCTTATTTATGGTCCGTCCATTATCGTCGAGCGAAAATCAAATTAACGGAGCCTTTAAAAAACATTTGCAAATTTATGTTTTTCACCCCCGAAAAACGGGGCGCCTTCGGGGGGTAGCCCCGTGAAAAAAACGCTCGGGGGAAACGGATAACTCACGGACTGCAGGAGGAGCCCACGAAAACGGGTGCAGGACCAGATCGCCCCCGCCCGCAATTTTTTTCTTTTATTAATGTTGCCGGGCTTCGCAATGCTCGGAGTGCCGCCTTTTTTATTCGCCCTTAAACGACTTGGTGAACACGGAGCGAAATGAATAATACGAATGGGAAATGAAAAACTTTCCCGGGGGAGGGGGAGGCGGGGGGGAGGGGGTAAGAAGAAGAAGAAGAAGAAAAAAAAAACCTGTTCTATCATTTATAATGAAGTGGAAAAGTATGGGAGAGAAAGCTTTTCTCCAGCTCACTTTCATTTCTTTCAAAGCTCAGACGATTGAACTCTGATTGAAAATTTCACGTTTCGCTGACTGCCCGTTAATATCAACAATAAAAAGAATCGAAAATTGAATTATGCTATTAAAATTTTTCCGAATTTATTTATTTTACCTAGTTTTCGTAATCCGTTGAAGGGACATCGACTTTTGTTCGAAAAAACATCAATTTCGTTGGAAATCCGCTCGGTCTAATGACACGTTTCTTGTGCCCGGGGGGGGGGGGGGGGGGGGGGGAACACCC
>JAOWBB010006858.1:0-125142 GCA_028565995.1 Ricinus marginatus
CCAAAAAAAAGCGAATGCACTTAAAACAGTATACAAAATTATAACTTTGATTTCCTTTGAGTTCGAAAGTAAATTTTAATAAGAAATTTCATCTTTTTTTTACAAAGGAATCTTGAATATAAATTTTTATTTTCAGATTTTAAAAATTAGATTGAATTTAGAGTTTTAATCTTGTTATATATTTTGAACTTTTGTTACAGAAATCTTTTACTTTTCTCGGGTTTCACGTTTTGATTAATCATAATTTTAAGGTAAAATATTTTCTGAACTGAAGTTTGAAGAGAAAGGTTCAGGTTCTCGAGCTCTTAAACGGACTTCATAAAGTCAAACAGCTCTTTGTTCGAAAATTTAAATATTAGTTATAAATTATGTTATACCTTATTGACTTAATTTCGAGCCTTCAAACAATGCCGCCTAATTTATTTGTTTTTCAAAAAATTAATATTTTGATAGTGAATTATTCATTTACATTCGTTAATTGTTCGTCTCCATCTTAAATAAAATTATACATCAGCAGCAAACTGATAAAATCCTTAGTGGGAACAATTAATGCAGCGAATGCAGCTAAACGGTGAAATGAATTGCGTACTTTCCCTTTTTCCCTGTATAATTTTCGTGTCATTTCATTACAAACAAATTTCATTATTTTTCCGGAGTCATTAAAAACAACTATGAATGTCTGTCTTAAAGTAGCGAATCAAATCGCTTTGCCGTTAAGGAGACAAATTCACACGCGGCATGGCTAACATTTCGTTCTGACATTTTAAAAGACTGTTATTGAACTGAATTGAATCGCATTTTTGCAGTTTCTCAAGTGCTCTGCCCCCTTCAAAAGAGTGATCCATCTTGACTTGACAGCAAAATTGCTGTCATCAGTCAGCCAACAAATCTAATGACGCGACCTGCGATCATCGTCAAAAAATGTCGGATCTGGGAACTGCATTGAATGTAAAAAATTTCGACTCTGTCCCGGTCATGCAAAATCAGAGATGAAACGGCGGAAGCTTTTCCATTCTTCAACATTTTTCAATCCTAAGTCAGCGAATTATTAAAATCCCTCAGAAATGGCGATTTGGTTTCTCGGGTTCTCTCGAAAACTGCTGGATTTTTTTTCTTATTGCGTGAAGACTGCGAATTTTCCTTTTGAGCCGAACTTACTTTCTTTTCTTTTTTCCGTCTCCCAATAGACCTCCTTTGCCGCTGCTTCGCAATGGATTTCATTAGAAAGGAAAATTGTTTAAGGCGTAAAAGGCTTCATTATTCACGATACTGGAAGCACCTGCGATAAGTTAATTGACAATTAAGCAATGTCGCCCAAAGAATATGCTTGGAGATTAGAAAATTTTTGGCTTTTTGAGAAGGAAAAAAGTCCTTTGATGCAAGTTCACAAAATATTATTCGCATTTATTTGAAAAATATATGAGATTTGCATTTGGAACAGGAAACGGAGCAAACTCTCTGAAAAATAAAAACGAATCCAATTACACAGTCTGCACTGTGTAATCGAATCAATGATTTATAAATATTAATTGATTAGTCAAAAAGCCGATTAAAATTTCACTTTATGATTTCCAATATTTACATTTCTCTCTAGGCTTAACTTCACACGTGTTCTCTTAATGATCACAAAAGCACAAATAAATAGCCGTAACGTTAGAATTTTTATTTATTAAAATAAATCATTAAACTGTCAAGATTATACACCGAAAGAAATACGAAGTGTCAATTATCGGAAAACAAAGAAAAAATTACAGGGCGATAATTCACGGGAAGCTGAATAAATGAAAATGAAACTGGATCCCTAACAAGCATAATTGAGTAGCCCACATGAATCGTTACATTCGTGCGGTAATTAATGTGCGACGTCTTAAAACGTAATGAAATATTTTCTGTATCAAATTATGGTCCTCGTTTTAGTTCTGCTCTCCGTTCCCGAACAAGAAATAAAAACGATATTTTATTCTTTTCCATGATCCTTATCGCCCAATTCCTGTGGGAAATCTCCCTCAGGTCAACTGCCGAATCCTCATCAAAAGAAAAAAAATTCTCATTTTTATCACATCATGAACCGATAAGTCATAACCCCTTTTCTAATTTATTTTACCTTTTTTGACATCATCACCAGCATCCAATTTTGTGGTCGGTTTTTCATCAATATCAATGTCTCAACTTTTATAGCTTCCTTTTGCGTCTTTCAATCGAAGAATTACACCGATATTTTCAGTATTCTTGTCTCTTCGGTTGGCCATTTGTATCAAACGAAAAATCCCCTTAATTGAAATGGAAATTCAAAAGAAACATATCTCGAGCAAAACAACGAAGGCGGGAAATTCTGAAATCGATTTTACCTAATAAACCCTCGTCAGTCTTGAAATTTAAATGATGTAAAAAAATGTCCGATTTTCCTTTAAACTCAACCAATATGCTGAGAAAGAATTCCCATTCGGAACTTTTAATTTTGCCAAACGGACCATTAGATGTAACTCCTTCAGCTCCATTGGTTAAGAGATTAGCAGAGAATATATTCCTTCTAAATAATTCTCCTATATTTAATTCCAAGTTCTTGAACAACGTTATGTTCCCTAGTTAGCTTTTGTTTCCAAGTTTTAATGAGCTCATTTAAGACTGATGGTTACGCACAGCATCCTTGTCACGCTCCTCGATTTGCAATAATTACTTTTTCAACTATGTACAACTGCAATTAAAAAGGTTAATTTAGTTACTTTGGTATTTTACTGAATAAAGGAATCTGCTAAAAAGAATGATTTCTGAAATGCATGTTGTTGGGAAAAACTGATTTTCTTAAAAAAATAAGAAAAAAACCGTATTTCAAATTTTGAAAATAAAACATAATCATATGTAACAATTATATCTTTCCTGTTTTAAAACTATGAGAAAAATTAAAATATCATATAAAATGCATCCCAACAATTATTTTACTTCAAATTCCCTTGTAAGTTCTTAATAATCAGGAAATGATTATTTAAACGGGCAAAAGCCCTACTAATTTGATTTAAACGTGGAATTAAGAAAATCCTCACGACATAAAAGTCCAGTCCCCAGGCATTAGAAATAGTGCAAGAACGAAGCCGTAACAAAAAGAATGATTTTTTTTCTTTTGTAAGTTGTCGTCCAAATGCGAATTTGAAATTTTAATTCATTTTCTGTGCAGCTCTTAAAACACGCCGGAAAATGAGAGAAAACCATGGTAAAATGCAGATTCCAAAATATGAAATTTTTCTCTTTTGACTGGAAATAAAATTTCCTAAAAAGATGAATCCGCCCCAAGACTATTTTGACGAGCATTAAACATCATTTAAATTTTCTGCGGTGTTCACCATCTGCATAGGTTTCGGAATTTTCACATGAACGCAATGAAAGGCAAATTCCGAGTGCGAAGTTATAATGGTGCGAGGCCGAGAAAAAAGGGAATCTGTGTAGGCTGCACATCTACTGATATTTCCATTTGGAGACGTGAAAATGGATCTGTCGCGTACGATTTCTTACAGAAATTAAGCTACTTTTTATTCTATTTACATGTTTCATGAACATGCATACGACACGAAACACACAGATTGATGTATGATGTAAACTATGTATTAGTATTTTGCAATTCATTTTTTTTATTTAATTTTTCTTTCTTTAGGAGACTTTCCATAATGATATAAATTTTTAAATAAGAAAATCAACATTATCTTTAATTTTATAAAAATCAAACGTGATGTAATTCATTTCGCCTACTTTTCCCTTTTTCCTTACTGTCCCTTTTGGTAACTTTTCGATCTTTTTCCAAACATCCCTCTGACGTACATTTTTCTTGGAGAGTTAAGTTTGGAACAATTTCAATATTTATCGACGTCGCTTTCAGATGTTTCTCCTGCTTCTTTTTTCTTTTTCCTCCTTTCTTTGCCAACTTGTCCCTCTACGACTCTTGAATTATTCCTGGTGAAACTCCAAAGGAATAATGAAAAAAAGAGAAGAAATTAAGAGAAATCTTTGTCATTATGAAAGACTAAAACCGGCAGATTTATTATTTGCGATTTCTGCGGTGAACAGAAAGGAAAGAAGATCGAAAAAGAAAGAAACAGGAGAATACTTTCTGGTCCGCACTGCATTAAATTTGGAGAATGAACTGAATTTTCCGCCGTAACATTGCAAATTTTCTACAGTGGGTACGACAAAAATCAACGATAAAATCAATAATTATAATTAACGCTCCGAATAAAATGCATCGGAGTTATAATTGAATAAGACATCATCGGATTATTGCTCCTACAACATCATTAAATATTCGTGAAAATTTGAGAAAATTCTCACATTACAATATCGCAATAGTCGCATTTAAAAATTTTCACCCAATTGAAAATATCATATTAATAAGAGGCTGCCACTGCAACTGCAACGTGATGACTTCCTTTCAGTTAAAAACTGCACGTTGTTTTTTTAAGATTTAGTGTTTTTTCTGGATAATATGAAAATATATATCGCACAAGCTTGCATAGCTACGAAGAAATAAATATGAAGCATGAGTAAAAGTAAAATTTGTCTGCGCGAGTTTTTCACTTAAAGGACAAAAATTGTTTTGCCATTTATAATCGTTGAATTTTATCGGCTAATGAAAAACAAACGTGGAAAGCCTTCAAACATGACGAAAAATACATTCGAAAATGATTCTCTTGATTTTTCAGAAATCCTAAATGACAAAATTCAACTTTTCAAATCGCCTTCAAGATATTTAAAGCCTAGATCAGGTAGGGTAATTTTGTAGGCGGTTCAATAGCAACAAAAACCACGATGATTTTCAACATAAAATAAAACTCTTTAAGTTAAAACTTCAAAAAAGAGTTTCGGTAACAAGCAATGAAGAAAATTTGACCTCTGTCAAAGTGGCCCGACTTCACTCCGGCCATTAGGAAGTTAAACAAAGCTTAAAAACTAAATGAATTAGTACTGTTTAGTCATCATTTAAGGGAAATCAGAAAAGAAAATACAGTAAACCCGCAATTTGCATGGTACGCACCAAGTTATTAACTTGCCAAGGTTTATCGGAGAGTCACCATTCAGCCGTGTAATGTTTTGCGTTTCTGATCTGCCTGTGAGAGTTGCAACCGAATCAAGGCATTATTCGAAAAGCTTTTTGCTCCCTTTTTATTGTGCAAATTTCAGATCTTTTCTTATTCGGAAATCATGCTGACAGTATGACTGACAAATTAAACTTGTTGTCATTCGTGACCAAACACGTTATACATATATCATTTATAATATTAATTTTCCGCTATCTCTTAAAAACTAAAATTTCCCTTTATTAATTTTTTTTACAATGCGTTTTGCATGTATCCGGATATTTTTATTACCCAATGTTTTATACACCGAAAATGTTCAGGTAAAAAAAAACTCGAATCTTCTCTTCGACGTACAATCTGTAGATTGTACGTCGAGAAAGATTTTGGACACTTCAGAATAAACAAAAGGTACAAAATCTTTTCCCAAAAGTGATTTTTGAAACAATTCAAACCGTACTTCATTTATCCTTTTCCAAAGTAAAAAATAAGAATTTTTAAAAAAATTTTATTCTGTCCAAAATTTTAATTGGAGCCTCAAACCGACAATCTGTTGATTAATGCAATAACTTACCACATCTGTAGTATATCATAAATAGAACTTACTATACTAAGTACTAAGAATAACTTTTGTGCCAACCAAAGGAATGAATCACCTAAAATAACATGATTATTGTCTTATCACGAGCAATTTTCGCACGATTACATTGTAAATGGATTCTAGTCGGGTCAGTTAGGAGGAAACCTCATCCATACGATCGTAATTGTATTAAGTCAGGGAAATAGCTTAAACAAGCGCCATTTGAACTTGAAAAAATTAAAAATTTATGAAGACAGGTTTATATGTTTGATTAGAATCCGCGGAAAAGTTTCAGCCAAAATCTGTTTTAACTTTAAATATTGTTCCAGGTAATAAATGCCAAAATTAACAATCAAGAAACGAATTCCCATAACATTCACACATCCCATGGCATTTTTGTTAAATTAAAGTAAAAATTTTTAGAAGTTGTAAAAGCAATTTTGAATCTCATTCTGGAATGTATCGCAGAAACGGAGCCTCACACTCGTGAATTATCACTAAAATTTACAGCGCTGAAAGAGTAATTTTACTTCTTCCTTTCGTACTCCAGGTTTGACTGACTCAAGACACATCCTAAAATGACGAAAAAATATATCACAAGTTTTAAAGTGACAAAATCTAATTTGAATTCACGGCCACACTCGAATTCATACTATTTAAATGCAAGAGAATGGTAAACGAAAAAAAAAGGTGGTCTAAAACCCTATAAAATATACTTATAAAATAAATAATACCTAATAATAAAAAAATTTCGTGATCTAGTCAAAAAAATTATGTTTCTTCCGTGAGCAGAATAATATTGTACTGAAAATCCTTCCTTAGTGAGAAGAGGAAAACATCACTGAATATCATTTTAACTCGCACCAACGAAATAAAATCAACCTAAAATTTCAGTTCCATTTTTGCGGTTACAAAAAGCCGTACTTCAATACTGATCGACGTAAAATATGGTTAATAAGATCAGATTTCATCTAAGGAATATTATGCCTCAAAAAAGAAGCTTAACACTCGATGTGAATAATTTAATTTGTAACATTATACTGAACATTCATTTCATTACTTCAACGAAGCTTGTTGGGTACATCATTTTTTTTTAAATAAATTTTTTTATATGTCAACGATCTTCGGATTCAACCAATATTAAAACATTCAAATAAAAAACGACCTGTGATTAGGATAAATCAGCTAAAATAAATCAATTTCACATATTTCCCCTTAAGGAAAATATTGCCTTTTAAAAAATATTATGCCATAGAACAAGATCACATCAATTGCTTCTCTTCGCATAAGCAACTTTTCAATTTTCCACCCAAAGTTTTTAACAAAAAATTATTTCTTGACCGTATTGATTCATTTTGCCATATTCTATTCTTTTTCGGGCCTCCAGAAAGTTGAGAGAATGGTCTTGATATGGAATGGGGTAATATTCAGGTAAACGCTTTGAAATGGCTTTAAAAAATTAAATTTTTCATTATAATTTTTTCCTTTTCTTCAGGCACATACGAAAGGTTTTACTATTACGTATGAGTAAATTATGATGTACGACTGATAAACATAATTTTGCCTTTAAATTATTTTTAATTGTGTTGGACCTCTAAGCCGGTGGCCAGGGAAAGTCAAAAAGTATATATTTAAAAGAAGAATAATCTAAAGCTAAGGGAAATTAAGGGAATCTAATTAAATCACCCTAATTGTTTTAGGCATCGAACCTGTACTGAAAAGTAAGGAAACCAATTCAGTGATCCAGAAGTGGAGTCAAAACTTTTCGTTTACATGGCATTTATTGACAGCAAGTGAAACCAAGAGTTCATTCGTGCACGCTGTTAGAGGTCGACTCGGTTTTTGATTGTGATTTTCTCGGGCGGAAAGGGAATCGATTGCAACCCATAATTACAGCGGTCCGTCTTTCCTTACGCCGAATGAATAAATGATAAAAAAGTAAAGATACGTGCAAATGTTATTGTTTCCTTTTCGTATTACAAACCAGTTTTTCAAAAAGTTATATGATGCTGGCAAGAAAGACCCGAAGAACTGCGAAAATAATGATAATAAAAATAACAATGTGCCGTTACATAAATAACATTGGCCTTATTATGCCGATTTCATTTACGATTCGGAAGATTTCCTAGGGGAAACGAAAAGAACGAAGTAATGGAGGCTGCTTGGAGGGATCTGAAAGAGATTCAAAATTAAATCAAGAAGTTCTCTGGAAAAACCCCATACAAGATCTATATTAGATGAAGTGGCAAATTATTGAATGGATGGAAAAACTCGATGTATAACCGGCAAATAAAAGAAAAGAAAATGATAGAAGAACACAATGGCTGTGGCTCAAACGATGATTCCATTGTCGCCTCCACTTACGTCAGCAACTTAATGGAAAAAATTTTGATGGTAAACGGAAACAAGCCATGTCAGCAGAAGGATCTTTAAAACGTCATTACTATTACAAGACATGTGGATAAAATCGCACTAGTTTCACTGTCTTGAACCAATTTTGATAATGAACGACTAATCCTGCTCTGTTGCCGCGATGCATCTAAGTACTTCTTTGTATACAGTTTGTTTTATGTTTGATGACAATGTGGTTCAGATCGATATTATTCGCCACACTAGTTTTCGTGCCGAAAAATGCAACCGCAGAAGGGGATGACATTTATTTTGAGAAGAAATGATAATCCGAAACATACATCGTAAGCTGCATACTTTTGGATGAAACCTTTTCACCCAAATCACGTCTATTCAGCAACATCTTTTTTGATCTTCCTAGATGTAAAGTCAACATTTTTACCCTTTTCCATTCGAAAGTGAGACTTCAAACGGTGAAGTGCAAATTCACGAAAAATTGCATTCGAGCTTTAAATTTCTCCCCGCGTTATGAAAGACAAGCAAAACCATCACTTAATTTATCTGAAACCAAAATCACATTCTGCTGCCGTAAACACGCAGCTTTATCTCCCTAATCCTCTATCAATTGCCAAAATTGGAGCATCGGAAGAGTGTCACGAGCAATAAATAAAAATTCTTTTCATCTCTCGCTCCGCATGTATCCATTTCCACGACTTGAAACGAGGATAAAACAATATTATCTATCGAATGATTTAGGTTGGCTTCATATGCAATTTCTGAAATCAAAAAAGGAGACTCTCGTCGAAGCAGAAGAGTTTAACGCAATTAGAAAACAAAAATAACAAACTTCTTATTCCTCATTGGAAGTTGGTGCATGGTGCCTTGGCATATAGAGCGGTGAAGAACATATGCCTTCGATGCTTGTAAAAGCAAATACGCGTAAAATGTAAACATAATATAGCATGTGTCTCAAACATTCGAATTGCATAATTTGATTGTTCGATGTTTCCATAACAATAATTCAGTTCAATTAACTGAATTACTCCCTTAGATTTCTCATTTCTAGAGTCTTTTCGTTTAATTTTTTGAAACAGGAAGGATATGCAAATGAGAGGACAGGACTCGCATTGCACATTTTTCTATAAGACTAAGACGAAACTTCGTTTTATTTTCATTAGACGCGCAAAAAATAAATTATCGGAACTTAAGATGAAAAAATTCTACAGCATTTGTGAGTTTTTATTTAAAAAATTATTGGTAAGACTAAAAAAACTTTTCGTATTCCAACTGTTTTTGAATAAGAAACCACATTTAATGATGCAATGACATTCAAAGATCTAAAACTAAATTTGTCCGGCTAAGGAGAAAAGGAGTGTTTTTAGTAAGTAAAAAGGTAATATTTGGACATACACATTATAGCAATGTTATACGTCAGTTTATTAATTTTTATCATTGGAATTGGTTGTCCTATTGTGAGTATTATTAGTGTAACGCGAACTTTGTTTATCAACTTGGAAAAATTCTGGATTTTATTATTACTGATATTTGTATTGTAAATTCTAATAATATCAATTGGCAGATAAAGTAGAAAATTTGAAAAGAATAGAGATTTAATAAGAAATCAAGGGGAAAGAAAATAAAACCTCAAAAACTTTATTTTTTTTTGGCTTTGGGATTTAATGTTTCGCTTGAGTTTCCGCAGAGAAAAATCATGAATTTCCTTTCAAAAGGTTACCCCTATTTATATTTGTCATCTCATATACAATTTCTGCATGCGGAAAACTACAATAACACTGAAAACCCGTGTATAACATTATAATGAAAATCTGATTTATAATAAAATATTGTTCTGAGCGATATTGAAAAATTCTTTATATGTACGGACGTATTATTTTGATAAAAACGGAAAAAAATTTTACATGGACGATGTTCTGTACTTTTTTTTGATATTGTCATAAAAAAGAAGACACATTTTAACGCTAAAAATTTTACAGGCTGGAAAACTTTATAAAATATCTCGTTGCTCATATTTAAGTAAAAAAAGTATTCGCAATTATGCATAAATACTAATATCGGATTTGGATGTTATTCAGTATCACATAATTTATTTACAAAATTATAAATATCATAACGAAAATAAAAATATGATTCAAAGATGTAAAATGTCTTTCGGATAATATTTAAAATTCGCATCGTGCTCTACATTTTTTTCATGGATTGTGCCTCGGAGCCATTTTTTTATTTCCAGCTATTATTTCGAGCACATTCTGAAGTTTGCAAAAATTTCTTACAAAACTTATCATTTTTATGGCTTCTTTCAAAAAATGGCGTTATCAAACTTGGAAATAACATGAGAATTTTTCACGATTATTAAATATCTGCTCATCTGAAATTTTAGTTTAAAAAATTTTGGCATAAGTGATTCATGTTCTATTTTTGAATTACAATTAAATAAAATATTCAGGGATTAGTATTTAAAATGCAATAACATAGTTACGTTTACTTTGATATTTCTTCAGGCGATTTTCGTGGTAAAAATCTAATGAATAAGGTCAATTCTAAATAAATTATAAAATGTATATGATGCCCACCATATTTATGTGAATATATATTAATATCAAATTATCATTTCTATCGACATAACCCAATGGTTTACAAACCCATTTATACGTCATGTTCATCATATGAACCGTTAATGTTTTTGTGAAAGAAAACAGTAAAAATATTTGTCGCCGCAATGCCCTGTTCAGTGCAATGAACTGTTCATACGTCTAAATGGTTGATGTATATGTTAAAAACCATAAATGTAACTTTTTTAACTTTTTTATATTGTCAACATATTAACTTTTATTTTGGATATAATAACGTTTTTAAAAACAGTTTTCTAGTTCTAAATTTCAAAAACTGATATTTAAAATTTAAAATTTTATTTTTTTAATGTTTTATTTTCACGAACGCTATTTATTTCCTCCGACTTTATTACGAATAAACTAAGCTCAGATCTGGGGAAATAACTATTTGGACAATCCACGCTAAGATTTTAGAAAAGAAATGAAGAAAAAAAATCCCGCAAAATAGCTTTTTCCCAATATATCCCTTTATAAATTCCGGAAAATCTCGGACTATTGGGAATCGGAAAACACTCTTTTCATGCACTTTCCTACTGCATTATCGGATCAAACAGTCTTTCGAAGACAATGGAAGATTTATAACATGATTCAAAAGAAGACTTTTGCTTTACCACTTAAAAGTACATGCAGACACGTTTTTTCCGCTTCATTTTATTCATAGTCTCGACAAAAAGAAGAAGTTCATTTTTAGCTAATGTAAGGAATGCTGAATTCAAATCTTTATTGAATTTTTGGCTTATTATTGTTTCAAAGATTACTTTTCTTGCACAAGCAGTTTGAACTATCTTTCTTTTCCGGCAACATTTATAAAATTTTTGATGTTTCGTTCCCAAGTACATAAATTGATTCAAACATCGCACTTTCTGCATCTAAATAATTTCTATTTGACAAGAATACTTCATTTCCATAATCGAATTAAAATCCTTTTATAACTATAAAAAACACAAGTTAAAAGAACGATCATGTTAAATTTGCAAATATCATTTTTTCAAAATCATAAATTCATTAATTTTTTCCCCATTAAGTTAAATACATAAAGCATCGATCATTATTTTAATGAACTATGAACATATAATTATTAATTTGCATACATATTAAAAAAAACCTTTGACATGTTTCAATTTTTTCTTTATTAGCAGTTTAGCCTGAAATCGAAGAGAAAATTAAATTTTTGTCGCACAAACAATGCATAAAATCTCATCATGCACATTATTCTCATGGGAAATAATATTGTTTGAAATACTGTAATATCGCTTCTGTTGCATATTGCAATGAGAACTTAAAAAAAATGAAAAAAAATAAAAAAGATCCGTCAAAAAACGCGACAAATTTCACAAAACAAAACTGATACGTTGGGGAAAAGCAAATTACTGGTCAAATCAAGAAATACTCTCGATAGTACACGGGAAAAGCGTGCATGATCTCGAAAACTCATCTTGATTTTGAGGTGCATTTAACCGTCAGGATAACGTTTGCTCGTATGAAAAGTGCTTTATCAAAGGGAACGGCGAGGCAGGCAAATCAGAAAATTCATCGGGGCAATAACACCATCTGAAAACTTCCGATGCAAATGAAAATTAGTGCCGTAAATTCCCGGGCACGGTTTTACTGTATTAATTTTCGCTTTCGGAACGAACGAAATTTAAAGAAGAAAAGCTCTTGGAGAAGACACTTTAATCCCAAATGGAAAATATCTTTGTGGCGTCCCAGACGATTCGGGAATTTAGGTTTTGCACAGGGTCAGCTAAAAAAGGTCACCATTTCCTGTGTTATTACTTTTGAATTCAAAGTACCCTGAAAATTATTAAATGAAATTGGTTTCACTTTAATTTTAATTAAATGGGACATTGCTGAAAAAATTGAATTCCCCTAAATTGATGTAAATTGTCTCGCAACTATTAATTTATTTGTACATTATAGTTTTCCAGATGCTTCGGAGAGTTTTTACTTCATAAAATCATAATTTATTTCCTCATTTTCGAATCAGCTACTACAGAAATAATCGCTAAGTTCGAAGAGTGGGAAAAAGAGCAGCAACGTTTAATTTTCACTGAGTGCAGGAAGATCGCCGAGGATAAACTGAGAACATTTGAGTTTTCTGAAGGAATTAATGAGCCAAAAAAAAATTATTCTGCGAAGCCTTAGTTTAAAACAATTGCTAAAGTACGGATTTATTAGTTGAAAATTTCATTATCCCAATACCAAAACATTGATTCATGCTATCTCGATGCAATTTGGGCATTTATTTTTGCGCAAAATCAAACAGTGTACGAAAAACTAAATAAATTTTTCTTTTTATTGAAATAACTCAAGAATCTGAAGACAACTCCTCAGTCTGACGTGCTGATAACCGCGGACTTGTGAAGATCCCAAAGTTGCGAGCTTTACCAAAATAATATCGGCCGAAATGCAAAAGCTTCGGATTAGTCTGAAATGACTCTCTTACCCAAACCTTGTCTGTGCAATTGAAAACCAAGCTAAATTTCATTGCGTGAGTCGCTTCTGGAGAACTCTTTCGGACCCAATGATTTAAATTTTCATGAAAAACTTTACCGCATAACAAATCATCACGAAAATCTTCCGCATCATTTTAAAGCAAGCACTTATGTGAGAAAAGTTGTGAAAAGAAGTCACTTTTAATAAGAGATTGGAAAGAAAAGGGGAAAAAAACATAAAAAAAATTAAAACTCTTATGGAAAGGGCTTTCCCTACAGCCGCTCGGGAAAGGCAATTTCCATTTATTTTTGATTCTATTATTCCCTTTTTGAAAGCTTCCCCAAATGACAAATCGAAAAGAAAATAAAATGTTCTATGATAAATAAAAGTCGAGCGTATTGTTCGAAAAACAAACGGTTAAAAACAGAAAAGAGAGTAATTTTTGTCCCATGAGCTATTAACGACCGCGTCTATAAATTTCGAGGATCTTTAAGATTTGCTTTTCTCGAGAAAATCCCTTCTCGCGGGTTTTCCTAAAAAGAATAACTTTCCGGAAGAAACTCTCTGTTGCGAAAAAGTCTGAAAAAAATAAAGCCAGAGAGAAGGTATGTACATAAATATGTATGCGTGTAAATTTTCCCTCTAAACCATTAAGATGAATCAAAAAGAAACTTCGATCCAAGCTTAAATCCCGAAAATCTATCTTAAAATGCAGTCGATTTAACCCAGAAAAACCTGAAAGAAAGCCCGATCGCGGTGAGAATCCTTCTGAAAAATTCTTTTTTCGCATAATGCATGTATTTTACGTCACCCAGGGCTATGAATGGGAGGAAATGACTGAAATTAAAAAAAAATAATGAAAATTTCAAGTTAAGTTCGCTTTCTGGCTTAATTCAGTAATTTTTATTAGATCCCCGTTCGAAACTTCCCATAAAAAAATGTGTTACAAATTGTCAAAAATATTTTGAATTCATTTTCAATTAGCACGAGGTGGAGATTCGGCGACGCTAAAATTTGTTTTCTCTTTGAAGCTGACAACATATTCGCTCTCAGCGCGCAATGACATCTCATTGTTAGATTAAAGGGAAAAATAATTAATTTAAATATCTTCCGCTTCCGGTCGATGTTATTTGCTTCATCTTTTCCATTCAGCGAAGATTGCTGACTTACGCTTCGAACCAAAGAAAAAACAATTTGTGCGCTTCAGTTATTTCATTTTTGATTAAATTTTAACCCGAATTAAGTTAATAAAATTCTGCAGGGCTTTTAATATTTTCCAACCGAAACAGTGTGAAATAAGTAGAAACTGATGAGTGCCAACCAAATAGCCTTAATAAATATATTTCCGAAGTTATAACTGGATTAAAGTTCGCTACTTCCGCCACCACTGTTCTTTACATTTATAAGTTTAAGTTATCTTTTTTTTAAACAATTTTTAGCTAATGTACATGAAGTTATTACGGTTTTACAAACAGAAAATTACTTAATAAATAATTGATAAAAATATTTTTTTTTAGTGACTTGGTTCTATTTTAAAAATTTATTATGATGTTAAATTTATTCTTCATAGGAAAATTACGTGAATTATAATTTATTAATGAAGACTGTTAGTGCTTTAATTATGAAAATACTCACCTTTTGATTATCTCGGTTCATGAATTTTTAAATACTAATAATAATGCTGTAAAATTCCTGATTTTAAGATTTTAATATAATTAAATAAAGTTTAGCTTGGCCGATTGAATGAATGGTCTTGATCTCGTTCTATCTCATGCCTGTTCTTTGAGGCAAAGTAGAATCAATTAAAAATTCCTTAAAACTAGACCAAGAAAGTTTTTACTAAGACCTGCACACACTACAGTGAGTGTAATTCACTGCGACATCGACGCTACACAAAACAACATTATACAATTATATTCAACACAATTAAAAATCGTTCCATCTGCCAAAATATAAAATAGTGAAGTAATCAATCGTTGCTTTCGTTCACTCATACCAAATGTCATAAGATGTGGAATTGTAGAAAAGCATTAAGAAAAAAATTATTTATTGTTTTTTTATTTTCGCGAAGTTATTAAAAGATATCAGTGGAACAGTTTCGTTTCAAATGAAATTAGCTAAGAGAATTTCATTTTAACCAAATCCCGGGGTAACGCAGTTTTCATAATGCTTACAGATATTCACGGAGAAAACTGTTAGAGATAAAATTAAAGGAATCGATTTTTCAGAGTTATAAGCATAAAATTCTTGTAATTTAGAGCATAAGAAATACTATTCGAGACTAAATTTGGTGTCTCAGGAGACACCAAAGATCTGTAAGAATATTAGATTATATCGGTGTAACAGTGGATAATATGTGTCATTACAGTGAAAAATGCAACGATATAATACACTTATTATATTATGCATGACTTGTATCTCACAGTTTCTTAAAACTTCTTTCGTAAATTTATGAATAATGAATTGTAAATCATAAAAAATCAATTGGTTGCACATTTCTCTTATTAGTAAATAAGAGTGATTTTATTTAACTTCATAACCCTGTGTATTATTCATTTAGGGGCATTTTATTTTTTCAAGGATCTTTTGCTTTCTTAAGAATTAGAAAAGTTAATTTATGTACAATTTATGTACAATGTATGTATAATATTATTAATTATGAAACAGTAATTAATATGTACTTTATTAATAAATAATTATCAATATTATGCCTACATAAATTATATAATACGATACTAATATATAAAATTACATAAGTATTATATTAAGACATTACACGTGGAAGAGATTTAAATCGAGTTATAGCCACCAAGAGTTAAAATAACTAAAAAGAGATTGTTGTCAGGACCCTTTATATTTTCATATTTTTCCGAATTTACTATTTAATTAAAGAAACAATTTTACAAAATATGTTTGCGTAAGAACCTATAAAGATCATGATCAGAACATTCAAATAAAGTACACTGAAAAAAACTGGGGCAATTTTCCTCTATCTTATTGAAGCGTTTCAACTGAAACGATTTTGTACAACAAAGGAATTAAAAAAGAAGGGATTATGGTAATTTAATTTTAAACATAAATATTTAATGTAATCTGAGTTTTTTTTACGTAGGTGATCCAATTTTTAATCGTACAAGCTGTTTAAAGTAAGCTCCTGTGTCTGTAGCATCCCTGAATTCTATTGTGTATTAAACCAAAGCCTGCATAACTAGTCTGACATCTCTTTGGAGGGGATTTGCATTTTATACTCTAATATTTAGTGAAGTTTGTTTTCAAAAATGACGAAGCTTACAGGGTATTTGTTGTTTATTTCGCGCGAGAAATAATATTCAAAGCACAATTTTGTCGTCGAAAATAAATGCTCATGTGTTACATATAAAAAGAAATCCTTGCCAGCCCTTACAGTCTTTGGGGGGAATATGACTAAATAATTTGTACACTTTCCCCATTCCATCCCCTCTCTGTGCTAATCCAGAATCCTATATTTGTTAATAATAGTCTCTTTCAATTATAAGCATAATCTCTTGGTTGTAGAACAATATATCATCTTCGTTTTGCCACTAGCTTAATAATTAAATTCGTTCAATTATCCACGACTAACTTCATCGACAGCGAAATTCTGTAAATTTAAGCAGCGATACAAAGTTGAAAGTTCACATTTTGTATTAAAACAGTCTAAATCGCTGTAATTTCCTCGCATGCTGAATCAAAAAAACATCTTTAACCCTGATCTCTGAATCATTTTTTCAGAAAGATGAAAATATCACTTTTCATTGTTACAATGAAAAATAAAAAAATCTTTCGTCGTTTGCAGTCTTCACTTTACGTTTCCGTATGCATATTACAATAAATCTAATCTTCTTATTATTAACCTTTTATTTGCATATCGTCATTTTTTTTGATAGTAAAAAATAATTTATTTACAAAATAATCATAACCTGGGACTTTTCTTGTCGCATTTTTTTTTTTTAATGGGAAACATTCATGTAACTTCTCAGGTGAAAAGTCACTCATTTGAAAATGTTAATTCGGAAAACGAAAAAGTCTTTTAAATTGATGTAAATTAGTTTCTCCCATTCGGAAATGTAAAACTTGTCGTCCTTTTCATCCCGCAATTCCATTTACTGCTAGAGCCATTTAATTTATACATTTTTCAGTGCTGATCTGCATCAGGTTCCTGAAAGCCTCGCTTGTACACGCATAACGTTTTCTCGGTCCCATTTGAGACCATCTTACGATATATGAAGGAAATGGTGAAACAATGAAACTGTCCATCCCAAAGAGTAAGAAATTTTATTCTTTTGTCTTCAGCTTTTCGATATCTCTTCAGATGTTTCCCATTTAAAATCGAGTCAAAACCGATGGAGTGTTTTTAAGACTTGTTTTCATGCGATAAAAGCTTTCATTAAATTTGGGAACGTTTAATTTAAATGCAATATGATTCTTTTAAAAACATCAGTTGTGAAATTACACAGAATCGAACATTCAGAAGAAAATTTGTTAAAACTTAAAACTATAAATCGCAGAATTAGTTTTACCATTGTAATATGTCATTCAAATTTTTTTCAGCATTCGCCACGTTCGTCTTTCTTTATCATTTACTTTCGGAATTTTGTGAAAACTTTTCTCCTGAAATTTAGTACTTATAGAGATTCGAAAATGTTACTTTCCATCCCGTGTAGGATGTTTTATTTTGCAATCGGATAAATTCGAATGTTTGACAAGAAATTTGATTAGGAAAGTTTTAGTTAACCTTTCGGGAATTGATGAAACTGTGAAAATTTAGTTGACACTGTATCCACGAATAATCCCAATCGAAATTTATTAACGTTAAGATAAAAGACAAAATAATTCGCCTCAATGTTTACACTACATCTAAAATAATTTGTTACATTCTCCATAACATACAAACCCACTGAAAGCAAGTAAAAGACCAACAGGCTTTAACTTGATTATAAAAAAGATTCGTTTTGCAAATAAAACGTCAAGATTTATGTTTGACTCTGATTAATTTTAAAAAATTTTCATTAAATTATTAATATAAAGCTGTTAACTGAGAGAAAAAAAAGTTTGCAATTTATTATTATGTGCACGAGGCACAGAAGCAGTAATTAACGATATATGTTTCAGTGTAAAGATGTCTATAAATTGATGGATTCATGACATTAACGAGTTTAAGAAAATCAACGTCGCCATGAAATTCATCGATCTTAATTAAAGGGGAAATTTAAAGCTTTCAGAGTTGTCCCTTTAAATAAGCATGGCAGGGTAAGGCTTAATATACCTAACAATTAAAAACAGCAACACGCAAACAAATCTGTCATCCAATTTGTAACTTGAGGCAAAAAATTCCGCGGCACATTCCGATTTTTTGGGGAGATATTCAGTGGCGTTGCCCAGAGCCAAAGGAAAGAAAAAGAAACTCGCGGAAAGGCAAAATAAATTAATTTGCTTCGATGAGAAGAGGCAAAAAAGAAGGGAGGAAAGATGAACAGAGAGGGAGAGAGAGAGAGAGAGAGAGAGAGAAATATGCTTTCAAAGGTACAGCCAAAGGAAAAACTTTCCGCGAGTGAATGAATCAAAAACGCTCACAAAAATTTTTTTCCATTAATTACGGCAGGAAATATATTCCTTAACACCGAAATAAATTGACGGACGAAATCAGAAATTTTCCTCTTTGTGGAGTGGGTGTAAAAGAAAAAGTTTCCCAAACTCGACAAAACACAAAATGAGAATCGCATTTTTGCCGGGAAAAAGTCCGAAGTTGCGATGGTGAAGAAGATTTAGGTCTGAAAAAAAGTTTTCTCGAAACGTGTTACTTCTCCGGAGAACGATTCAACCCGATTTCGGGCAGGGAAATAAAAATTTCCAAAGTTTTCCAAAATATAAATTCTGGGGAAATTTAGCCGAGCCCGAAGGAAAAAGCGCCAAAGGTGAACCCGACTAATTTCCAGCAGACGAAATCACTCTGCCGATGCAAACCAAACGGAAAAGTTATGCAGGCAAAACGTTATTTACGCAATACAAGCACTCCCCGTTACCTTTGGTGCTGGTTCTCTTATCACCGCAGGCGGTGCTTGAAAGGTGTCTGTTCACCCGTGAAAATATATTTGAGCAAGCAAAAGAACCTTATTCGGTCATCCGCCTCTGGTTAGTAGTGGCAAACTTTGTTAAAGGCTCTTTCGCGTTCGTAAAATTATCAAAATAAATGCATTTCATAATTTTAAGGTTTTTTAATTTTGTCTAATGATTTGCTCGGAGAAACGTAATAATGTCGGCCAGTTCTAATTTTATCCGATTTTTTTCACAATCTCTTAATCGTGATTTTTATTTCTTCACGAAAACAGGTATTTCAAGTAAATGGACTCGGGAAGTAACAACAAATAAAACAAATAATAGATATAAATTCATCTGCTTTCAAATATTTTACGTCTTAATCAATGTGTTTTATGCAAAAATACACCCGGGGAGCATACTACAATCAAGAAAGTTTCAAGATCAATGTACGGCAAGGTGTGATTTTTAGTTATGTGCGTGGAGATAAGCAGCAGATTAAAGAATGGAGAATCACAAGGGGCTCAAGTAAGCGAAAGTTATGAAAGATTTCTCCTTTATACTTCTCTACTGAAACGAATGAAAAGGTGCGCATTTTAATTAAGTAACTTTTAGGTTTACGATACTTTTTCATCGCCGATAATACGGACAATGAGTACACTATTAACATGTATAATATTCGTACACACTGTTAGGCTATACTTTTATCTGTTAAAATACGCATTATTTTTATTTTTACATTAAAATACTGAATAATTATTAGCGTTAAAATAATAATAATTACTATAATTGAAATATTTTACATCATATTTATAAAAAATACATAACGTCATAATGTACGATATTTTTAAAATTCATTTTATAAAAATCAATGTGTATATTGAATTGAGATATAATAATAATTAATAAGACAGACAATTATTTTAATTTGATGTTATGCATTATATATATATATATATGATATATTTTCATAATATGAAATATATAATATCAGGCATATAATGGAATGCATTATTAAGAATCTATTTATTCCAAAAAATAAATAAATATACGTTAGAATAAAAAATAATAATTTAAACTGGTAACATCAAATAATTTTTAATATTAAATAACACATGCATAAGATAATATATAATTAAATTTTTCGTATTTTTCTTTTATATGGCTCACAAATATTTTCTGGTAGTTGCCTTTTAAAACCATTTAGAAATCGCCTCGACTAAGAAAGGAAATGAGTTCTAGAGTCCATATTGATTAAATATATCGGAAAGTTAAACTAACTGAGCAAGATTTATATAAAATGTTTCGGTGAAACAAATCTCAGTCAAAAAAATTGAAATCTTAACCACAATAAAAATATAATTCCGACGCTTTTAAGGGGCTCACTACAGATAACTGACAGTGTTTGGTTTATAGAGCCTTAAAACATTCGACTTGTAAAAATTTTCAGAAAATAATGCAGTTTCACCTTTGTCAGCGACTTCAAATTTTTGCTCCTCCATTAAATATTCCAGACAATTTAACCATTTCTGTTTCTTTCCCAAGAAATGATGGGACAAACAAAGCAGTACCATCGTTACTAAAGAATGACAAAGCAAAGCTATAACGATAATATCATAGCAAAAAAAGAACAATTTCTTTTATTTCCATTTTTCCCATTTTTACGCTAGATTAACCAAGTATAAAAATGAATGAGAAGCAAAATAAGAAAAAAAAAAACATTTCTCTTGAAAATTTGGTTAAAAAGAAAAATTCTCATTACCAAAAAAATAAAATTGAGCATCAAGGAGAATAAAGAAATAATATGATTTTCAAGGGAGAATCATCGACACTCAATTTTTTCTTTCCTTTTCAGTCCTTTTTCAGAATTATCTGAAAAGGAAAGGTTGCTTCAAACGGCAAAGGTGAACAGAGCGATTGTCCTCTTGCAAATGGATAAAGCAAAGATCTGCAGATATTTATTTAGACGGCGAAAATTTGATTTAAAATATACGGGGAACTTAGCCTTCATGCAAGTCAATATTCATTTTTATACGTTCGAGAAATACGTTCCCAACGCTTTAAATTGCTTTCCAAACGAATGTCTGCGAACAATAAAGGCATTTGCCTGAACCAAGTACTGAATATTGTTTTAAAGAAGAGTTAAGTAAGAGAAGCAGTGAAAACTGCAGGAAGATGCAAGTGCTCGACCTGAGACACCATTGCCCTACGTTATCCGAGTTGGCCTTTCTGATTTCCTTAAAATTAAGGCTGATCTCTGAATTCTATAAAAGGCCGAAAGACAAAAAGTGAAGAAAGTTGGGAAAAAGGAGAATAAAAAGTAACAATTTAAAGATCGTAAAAGCATTTTCCGCGATAGAACGATTAAATGCAAATTGAGTTTTCCGGAGGTAAAGGAGTCGTGATTCCTAATTCCCAGTTCCATATAATGAATCAGTCACTTATGGAATGGGGAAAAGAATCGCTTTGGAAACGTTTTCCTCCCGGTTCATTCTCTTTCGATTCCGTCCCAAGGCTCGTGAAAACAACAATCAAAGAACCTGAAACCGACTTTGTTGAAATATGGTTAACCCAATCATAGTTTCACCCCATCATCCACCCCCTTGTTCTCTGCCCTCGTAATTTCAAAATCCTTTCCTCCAGATTTTTCACCTTTGACAACTTTGAGGGTGTTTCCAGCAATGGAAGTAAAAATTGCTTATTCCTCCCTATCGTTCTTTAGTGCTTTAAAGGATCCTTAATTTTTTCTTCTTTTGCCTTTTTTGATTTATGTTTATCGAGACGAATATACTTTTTTTTATATTTTGACGATAAAATGAAAATTTTCCGTGCTTTCCGACAACAGCGTTGTTTAGGAAAAACTGATATTGATTGATTTGCCAGAAACAAATGACCAAGTTTTATGCCGCAGTATACGGTCATAAGGAGAGAGAGAAATGTAATTTTAATGAAATAATAGTTAGAAAATCAATATAGCCGACTCTAATAAGATAATGATAATTTTCAGCATTGTAATTGTACAGTAACAAAAAATATATTGCAATTAATTTTATAACTTGTATAGTATAAAATAGAATCCGCGACGCACAATATAAAAATATAAAATCTAAATAAATTTTAATGAATCTTGTAACGTATCACTAAACCCGGTCTCTGCAGCAAGCATTTTTCTCTGTAGTATATAATTTTTAAGGTACAAAAAAACAGTCGTAATTTTTTAACCGACATTAAGATGAAAATTTTATCTTCCATTTCAACTAAAAAAAATTCGAGTTTCTCGCAGTAAGAATTCCAATATAGCTTTATAGGGAAGCGATCCGAAATGGCAATCAACATGATAAGTTAATTCTACTGGAATTATTGGTATGTTATTTAACTTTCACAAGCTCTGAAAATAAATCATAAAACAAATTATAAAGAGAATCAATTACAAACGAAGGTTTAATAAATTTTTGGTGTGTAAAATAATGTGGCGTTTACGAAATTAGGTTATTAGATTTGCCTTCATTCTGGCGCAAGAAAAATGACGGTTTAAGCAAAAGACTAATAAGAGAAATAAAATTTGCGTAAGAGATGGTACAGGATGAAAAATTCAATTTTCACAGGAACTTATTTAGATGTGAGGAAACACCAGTCATTAATTCCGAACATTTTCGCAGACTACAGTCGGTTTTTATTACATTGCCCGCGAAATATCTCACTAAAAAATCCCAGGCCAGCAATAATCAGCAATTGAACTTGGCAACTGAGATTTATTTTTTGTGAAAAATAATGTGAAAATTAAATTTTCGACGAAATTCAAGAGACAGCTCGGCATCGAAATGAAAAAGTTTTCAGAGGTGAAATTCTTTCGCTGATAGACAGATTTGTTCTTTTGAAATATCGACACCACTTTTAATACTTATGAAAATTTTTCCCGATCCCAAGACAAAGAAATTCATTTTATACATATGTTGATCCGGTGAGATCCCTGAATTATGTGCGCTTTTCAAAAAATGAAAGTGAAGTTATTCAGCTTTTTCTTGAATAAAAAAAGCGGAATATTTCAGAGGGAAAAGGAGGCCCGATGAATTCTGAAATTGCCCTCGCTCCTGGAAAATAGTTCGTAAGCTACTTCAAAAAGTGAATTATAGTTCGGCTGCGGGATGCTGTTTCTTTATATCTTTGTATGGGTTACTCCTCCGATATAATATACAAGTTTTGCAACAAATCTAATGAGAACGAATCGCTTCGCACGAGGTTACTGTGTGAAGTGCTTAATCACATCTTCTGTAATTATTCCCCATAATTTGATAATAAAGATATCCAGTTGCGGGTTCACGGAATATTAGCATCCGAAACATCTTTATTATGTACTAGTAATGAACGTAATTAATGAAGTACGAACTTTTCCTTCAACACAGGAACATTCATTCCAGAACCAAGGTTTACTTTCATTAAATATTTCAATTTGAAGTTTCCCTTTCACCCTGAACAAATAAAACAAAGACCGGAAGGATTATTTGAAAGTGAAATTACATAAAAATTGCCTTCTACTTCAAATTTTATAATTTTTCTTGACAATAGATAAACGAGAGGGAATTGATCAAATACATGCTCGTCTTTTTGCTCATGGCAAATTTTCTTTTTTTTTATTAGAATCTAAAGCTGGAGGATAACTCTCGTTAACAATAAGAGAAAAATCAGAAAGCGCTTTACTTCATACTCAAAAAGCCTTAAACCGATATTGTTGAAAACAGAGAAAATTTTTCTTTTTTTTGCCACAATTTACGTTAATTTTTTTTTCTTTCACCAAACTGACGCTCCCAAAATCTTTAATTTCGAATAAATATGATTGCTACAGAAATTGAATAATCGAAGAAATATGATTTGGTTGCTTTTCCTCCATAGAAGTTAAAAGGATTGTACTCTTCTAAAGATATAATAATACGAAGTCAGTAAACATGAACCTTCCCAGAAAATTTTATACTATGAGATTTTCAAAATTATAATCACAAAGAATTAAATTTACCTTGAGCTTTAACGAGGAAATCAGGAAATATTAGAATTTCAGATAATCTGCAAAATAAATATTTACATGATTTTTTTTTAAAATGATTTTATATATATATATATATATATATTTTTTTTAAATGATAAATCCTAAAATCTAAACATAAAATATTTATCTAAGCATTTCTTACAAAATAACTCTCAGATGAAAGGTAATATGAATATTTGCATGCGTTGTCTTATTTTTTAATTCAGGGAAAAGTGTTTCCAGTCACTTCATCTATGGACATAAATAAGTTTTGGTCTAAATTTGAAATTTTTGCGGCAACCGGTAAACCTGCTCTTTCTGGTTCAATCCAAATGGTGAAAAAAATATAAATTCTAAATAACAAGAGCACCGCTTGTTGACAAGTGATCTCACATAATCCTCTGCCTCGATCTTTTTCAAGATCCTCCATCATTTTGTCCATGCAGAAAAGCAAGTAAAAAAATAATTTTCGATGAAAAATGGGGGTTAAAGAGAAAATTTCGGTCTGCTTCATGGGAGTAATGAAGGGAATCGTTTGTTTGACTGCAAGTTTCCCTCGGAGAAAAGCCAGGATGAAATCTAAAAAGGAAAAGCCAGTTTTCTTTTTGTCTTTGGATTTCACGGCTCTAAAAAAAAATATTTTCTGATGGGAATTTATCATGAAATCTTTATCTTGGCTGTCGAGGCTAAACCCGCACCTTTTTTGCTTTTTTCGGCTTATAGATTGATGGATTTGATGGCGGCGCGCAGCATCCCGGTCCAAGCTAAAGATAATCTCCGTTTTGTTGCTGTGGAATCATCCTAACGCAGAGACCTTAAAAATGTTGGAGAAAAAATTTTTCCGGTCGGCGAAAAATCGATTATTGCGGTCTTAATTGCTGTCTTAATTCATCGTAGGTAATGAATTACATGTAAAATTATAGCTGGCAATGCGAAATTCACGGTGAAAAATTTCATTAACAGGGTTTTAATAAGTTGATTCATGTAGTCTGTCAATGTGAAATTTAAAAATTACCATGAAATTATCAGATCGTATGAAAATATAAAAATTTAAGTTCAAACAATGCGAACAGTGGTGTGCGAGACAATATTCGGTTTTATGTCCGATTATAAAATTCTGAACTAATTGTTGTCGGATGAAGTCGCAATATAATCTAAGTTTTGAAATATCTAATGACCATAAGCCCCATCTTCATTGATTAATCCGTTTTAAATTGGCAGAAGGTTGCTCCGAGAGAATCCCGACAAATAATGCAAAAGGCATTGAATGCAAGATACTTTCGCTTTAAGAATCGATTCTGCACTCAGTTCGTTTGCAGCGTTTGGATTTAGGAAGAAAGATGAAAAGTGACCATTAAATATCAGCAACATATTTGACTGATATTGATCTTTTGCTTAAAACTTAAGAGAACTTCAAAATGAAAGATAAATCGAATAATTCATATGGTTTTAAAATGTGATAATGAAATTGCTAGCATTAAGTAAAAGAAAAAAAATTTTAAGATTTGCTTTTAGATAAAAGGAAAGGAAAAGACATAACAAATCATGGGAACTTAAAGAACAAAAACCCTACCGATAAATTTTCCGTCTCTTCGTGATCAGTGCTGGAGTTCACTGAAAAAAAAATTCTCTACCAGTTTTGAATAAGGAGCTTTATATCTTACATTCATTTACAGATATTTGCATATCAAAGAGTTTTGATTCTAAATAAGCTTAGCAACCCTGTTGAAGTCCCCCCTCTAGATCCCCTTTTATCGAATTACGTATCATAACATTTTCCAGGCGTTTGAGTCTTAATACATGAATTTGAAGACCAATTAGCAATAATAAAATTCAAACTGATTATAAATATGTATATAAACCTTTCGTAAAATTCATTTCACAATGAATTAATCAACGGAATTTATAGTCTCGGAAAAAGGGAAGCCTTTACGTCGATAAAAATTTTTCTTTAGCATAAAACCCTTAAATTTGAGAAATGAAAACTAGACCCGATGATGAAAGTTTTTATTGACGAAGACATATTCAGTGTCCTGCAGGTAATTTTTCTAGTAAAAATAACGCGAAACATATAACAACTGATTCGAAAAGCAGAATAAACACGCATTTTAAAAAGTGCCACATCGCTTTTATGGTATTAATTACTACAAAAACATTACTTTGGGTTAGAAATTAGGCCAAACAACTTTTCCGCATCTCAGAAAGGGAGACAATTAACGAAATGATTGATGAGTTAATCTAAAAGATAAGAAGCAGCAAAGACTGCGACGTCGTGGCACCAGTTAGTCGATGAGGCTACTTTTTTCTTTCAATATCCAATAAAATTTCTTCTGTTTTACTCATTTTATGAAGCGCCGGGAACAGTATCGTTAATTGAAATTAATAAAAGATATTTTCCTGTCGGAATAAAAATCTTCGCATGGAAACCGATATGAAAACGCGAAATTAACACTATCGATTTTTCATCATTAACTTAGTTTTCCAAAAAAAAAAAAAAAAAAGGAAGAGAGACTGAATACTGATTTCTTTTCATTTTTTTACATGAACGTCAACCTAAGTACAAATTAATTCAGCCTAAGTTATATACCAAGATGCTAGTTTCATATAAGAGTGCTTTAAAAAATTTTACTCTCAGTTTCAAAGTAAGGCTGAAATTTCGGAAGAGAAAAAAAGACGGATAAATCTCAATGAGAAAATTATTTCATCACTCAGCTCAAAACAAAAACAGGCCCTAAAATAAATCACCCGGGAATAAAAAGAAGAATAATGAAACAAAAATTGAGCACGACGGATGCAAAGCAAGTCGCCCCTTTGTTAGACACTGTATTTAAAATGCGAGTAAAACGTCAGACTCTATAAGGTTCTGATGAATTGCGCGGGGCCTGGTTTTGAAAAAAAATTTTAAAAGGTACGGCATTCTACGGGGGTAGACATATTTCATATTTGCAAACAGAAAAGGCAAAATTGATAAAGCAAATCGCGCTTCTTCGACGCTGTTAAAAACGCTAAAAGCTCGCTAGACAAATTGCAATTTCGGTTCATTGTTTTCGCCGTCTCCCTCGCTGACATTAGTGCATGGTGAATTTTTTAAGCCACACTCTCAGACAATTTGGACTAAAGGCTTATGATAAAATGACAAATAATTCAAAAGTTTTCGAAGCTGAAGCGCATTATTTTGGTTACTTGCCTCAATAAGATCCTAGAGCCAAAATTTGTTGAATTGCGGAAAAAAAAAATTTGAAAATAACCTAAATTTTTACTCTTTCTGCTATGTCGTTGCCCAAGGCACGAAAAATGACAGTAGTTTTACCTCTTTCACTTCCGAAGTAGACGAAAAACTTGAGCAACATCCATCCGAAGCTATCAAAAGTGATTCCTACGGGAATTGGTTGAAAAGGATTACAAACGGGATAAAGGATGCCACTTAAGAAAGCTCGCCCATGCAATAAAATCGCGTCACTTGAACAAGTTGGTAAACATTTGAAAGAAAAAGGGTAAAAATATGGGGAAAAAACCCAAATTATGATTCTTGAATAAGAATTAAATAAATTTATGTGCCTAATAAGCTCCTTCAATTTCAAATTCGTATTTTCATTAACGATGGAAATTTTTTGTACAGATCACTTTGATTGCGGCTTCGTCTTACTGCTAGTCTTTTCACTTACAAGTAAAATATGTGAATAAACCCAATAAACTGTTGTTTTTTCCTTTGTCCTGGAAAAATGCAGGTTCTATTGCTGAAATCTCGTTAGCCTTTAAATTTTATTTCCCATAAATTCGTAACATCAGGAATAGGATCTTCGTGTTAATCCGCCTTTTTTGCTGTAGCCGATTTAATTTCACTTATATTCAAAAATTGATATTTTTTCAGGCCATTTGCACTTTTTATTAGAGAAAGAATAATCCCGATAAATTCGATTCTCGGTAACTTGAATATTTTTACTTGTAAACACCTTCAAAAAGGTGATTTTTATTAAAACCTTAAGATAATTGAATTGACGATAATGTGAAAAATTAAATTAAGTGAGAATAAGTGATGAAGTGAAGTTGTGATTGTAAAATCACATTGTTTTAATTAGAATTTTTCTACAGTGTTTTATTACCAGCAAACAGCACACGAATATTTTAGACGAGTAACGTAATAACAAACAACAAATTTATTACCTCTAAATCAACGAACATATGCTTTCAATTAACACTATTTTTAAACATACTGGAATTTAAATATAAATTTCAGTTTCATAACATAAATATATTTTTTATTTTTCTTTACAAAAACGTTAAAAATGTTTTTTTTAAATATTACAATTCATATTTTATGAGACTCTTAAAAAATATTCCTTATATAATTTCTGCCATTTTTATATTTTCTTCTTTATTTGCAGCGCTCAAATATTTATTTTTATATAAAAGAAGATACATTTTACCGAATATCTATCGATATACATAAGTGAAAATATATAAACGCATATCTGCAGAATAAATGATTCCCCGGATAACGCTTTATTACTTTTTAAATCTTATATTTTAAATTCAGATTTTATAACTTTAAAATAAAAGGAAATGAAAATCCTTAAGATAAAATCATCTTTTGATTCGATCTTAAGCTTAGTTGAAGAAAGTTAAAATAAGGAAGGAAAATAACCGAAATATAAATAATCAGACGCGTAGAACTGGTAATTGAAAATATAAAGCAAATCTAAAAGGAAAATGTATGGAAAGAATTAAGGGAAGAATCTTTTTGAGTTATGGCGAAGATTATATAATTCGATTCCACCTGATTTTTTCCTGTTCGGCAAATGTATGGCAAGTTAATAGGTTTTCCTTTACATGGAGAAAGCGGATCAGTTATGAAAATGTGATGGAATAACAATAATACCATGAGGGACTAAGCGCTCTAAATCGATTAAATTTATACTGAAACATCTTTTGCTTTTTTTTAAACGCTTTTTTCAATCTTCACCAAATAACGTCAGGAAAGCGGGCATGGATGAAAATTTGCATAATTCCCTTTTGAAGAATGACCCAGTTATGTTAAACAGCATCAAATTTACATAATCTCTTTTAAGAAAATTGACCAACTTTTCAAGTTCGGTTTTTCCAAACTGTTCAATTCAACTTTTCTGCTATTTTGAAGTTATAAGCTTCAAATTTAAGTGAAATTCACGTGCTTCGATCCCCTTAACTCTGAGGCCGCAGTCCGACAGATTTTTCCGAAGCATGATTCCCGGGGAAGCTCATTCCTCCTGCAGCGCGGTAAGCAGACGATGAAAATGACAGAAAAAAAAATTCCGTTTGATGATGATGTTAAAGCGCAAAAAGCGTTATAAAACAGAAAGGAGCTCGGGGTAGAAAACAAATTCTTTTTGAGATATCCCTCGCGAGAGGCTCAAAAGGAAACGGAAACAGAAAATTATGTTTAACAGTCATTTGAAGTTATAACAAAAAAGATTAAGCAAAATTAAGCACTAGCAAAAATTGTGAAACGTTTAAATTTTTCATCAGCTTTGGTCCCGCCGGCACCGAAAGAAACGATGATGTCCTAAGGCGATTTTAGTGCAATAAAACCACGTCTTTTATTTTAATTCTCAATATCTCTCGTATCCTTCCGATTCATATTTTATATCAAAGTGTTCCTCATTTCAAGCACGTCTTTTAGCATCCTTAAAACCCTTTTACAGTCAAATTCCTTTCCAGCCTAATTCATTATTTTCATCGTTTTACGGTTTTCCTGCAATTATACATTCATCTGGAAAAATGCGGAACATCATGAATACAGCTTACTGAATCCTAAAGTCACAAGGAGGAGTTTAGCGGTGTTTCTTATAATAAATTTATTAACTCTTCATAACATTTTTGGATTTTTAATAATAATAATAATAATAATAATAATAATAATAATAATAATAATAGTAATAATCCGAACGGAGGAAGGTAAATTGTTCGCGGGGAAAAGTGGAAAACTCGCATCAAGAATGTAAAATAGTTTTCCTCCAATATTTTTCTTTCATATCAGGCACAATTAAAGTTGGTGAAGCATGGATATTGAAGTTTAACTGCACTGTTTTGTTAGTACATTACGCATATTTTCATGATAAAAAAAAATTTTTTTCTTTACATTCTTCTTCTAAGAGGCAAAATGTGGGAAAAAAAATATTTTTAATATAACAATCTGCGGCTTATGAAAGAATGTATTATTGATAATACGAAGTCATTCCTCTGTCCCTTTATCCCAATTCATGCGGGTGAAGAATGAGAATGAATTTCCAATGGAAGAGATGAGAGCCTTTATTAAAGTCAGTTAGGGGCGATATCGAGGGTGCTTTTAGAATTCACTTTTGGTTAATTAGATAAAAATTTTTTTTTTATTATCATTAAAAAGCGATAGGTTTTCCAATGAAAAGTGGAAAAGTCTGAAAATTACATCACTTTAGCGATTACACAGGTTCTAATCGATTTCGGATCAGTTCGAGATGTGATTTTTTTTTTCAATAAATCAAGTTCTCAATCGGCCGGAAAATTGATTCTCCGGGTAATATCTCATTGGAATTTCAGGTTGATAATGAAATCATTTTCGCCTGGATCGTAATTAAACGCCGCTAAACGGAATATTTTTTTAACCGACGAACTCATTAAGAACAAACTGTAAATAAACCGATGGGGCCAAATGCCAGATTCCAGTTGCAACCAAAGGCGTTGCACCTCGGGGATATCGGCTCATGCATGGCACGTTAAAATCGCGTTTGGCCTTCACTGCGTTGATGGGATTGGGGAGTGAACTAAATGCGTCGTGCAAGTTCTGTGAGATCAATAATATTTGTGTATTTCGGTTTCTTTCACGTTCTTCTTTGCGTTTCTTGGTTAATTTTTTTTGTTCATTTTTCATGGTAGAAATGCAAACGGCCTTTTTCTTCATGGACATGCCGTAGCGTCAAATCAACTTATTATGATGCAAAAACCGAATTGAGTCTTCGGACCAAAAACTTTTTTATCGTGACCCGAAACACTGAAATAAAAAAAATATGAAAATATTTTTTTTACATCAAACTCCCGTACAGACCTGCGGAAGTAAAGCAGTGGCAAACACTATCACAGACATTAATAGATATTTTGATTGCTGTCAAAAAGAAAATGTCTTTTGATTAATGTAGGAAGCGGTTCTTAAAAGATCGTCTGGTATGGAAAGAAAAAATGAATTGAATAAAAGTTAAAAAGAATATAAAATAAAAAAAAAGAGGTAAATGAAGACGCTTTTCTCATTTTGAAGAATCTATTTTGTTATGAATGAAATGCAGCTATAAAATACTTTACTTGCTTAAAATATATATAAATTTCTAACGTAATACATATTACATATATATAATTCAAAATATAAAATTTTACTGAAAATACTGAAATATTATCTAACTTTTATCTTACTACGCTAATTTTTGTATTGCAGTAGCGGTTTCAAATTATATATTTTATGTTCATATGACTTTTAAAACTTATCCTATTGCTGATCTACAGGAAATCTAGTGTATTACAGTTTCCTTTCGGCATTTCAATTTTTTTTACTTTTTATCATAAAGTTTTATTTTTTATTCGCAATAATAAAAGAAATTATCGACGTGACAAGTAAAGAAGCAAAAAACACTCCGACCTATCGCGAAAAGCAGTATTTTAATACCGTTCGCAATACCTGAATAAATTTCATCTCAATTATGCCATGTCAAAAGTATAACTAGCCAGAATGACAATCACGAGCAAATGAAGCGGAATTAGGAAATCCGAAATGTGTCAGATGCACAAAAAATTGGAACGGGAAAAAGGGCAGTGGGCACAGAGAGGTTTTCCTCCATGAAAAATGGACTTTTCACTTTTGACCGAAGCTTTCAGAAATTTCTCTTTTGATAACATTATAGAAAAAAGAAAAAATATTTTCGGTTGAAAATAATTTTCCTGTTTTTCCCGCAAATACAGAGGCAAATTACATAATTTTCACTGGAACCCGTGGCCCTGGAAAAGGGCGGAAGGAGCGAGCTGGACTTCCTCTTCTAAATGATGCTCGCTTTCTGCTGACTCTCCATCACGAAGAATGATAAGAAATGAAACGTGAAAAAATATCTAACTTTTTACAGGCAACTAATGTCCTTTGTGGTTCACCTTTATGCGTAATGAGAATAACTGTGAGGGTTCAACAACGTTTCATTTGCTCATTTCCCGACATTTTCCGCATAGATCATCCGAAATATTCTCCGAGGATGGAAACCATTTTCAGGCATTGTCCAAATTAATTTTCCGTCGACGAGAATCCGATCCGCAGTGGAAAAGATGAAAAATCTTAAAAATACTTTTCTACCCGGCAGAAAATCCAATCCATTTTCATCGGGAACACTAACTATTAATATTAATTAGTTGAGTTTAACAACGTTATTCAACCGAACAAAGGACCCGTTCATCATGGCTCCATGAATAGAAAAGGTTCAGCCCGCAAGGATTTCTCAAACAACTATTTCCTATCTTTTGTGATGCCCCTGCACACCATCACAAAGACCCTTCCGCATTTAAATTCGTAATTTGATCTCCCATTTTCCTTTTTTTTGTTCATTCTCCCTTTACTGCCATTTATTAGTCAGTTTTTGAATCGTCATGTAAATGAGTGTAATTTTCTCTGGATGTACTCGGTTACATTTTCAGTTTCCGTAAATTATATATTTATTTATCTCATCTTCATTATAATTTCTAAAATGTGACAATATACATTTTTATGAATCTCTCCGCTTTATACGTTTATTTCTCATATACAAGAATTGTACCATTTTTTTTTTTTATACAAAAACGGATAATTAAAATTTCTTAGAAATAAAAATTATTTAAATCATTTATATAAGATTTTAATGTTTAATTATATTAATAGAGCTTTACGGAAGCGAGGATTGACGATATGAAGTTTAATGCGTGTTTTAATATGCGAGATATTTTTCCTTTTACCAAACGTTACCGATATTTGATCAGAACGGACATTAGCATTTTGTCCTGGCAGAAGATTAAAAGGAGAAATCATTTTAATTACATGTAAACATATGTAGGGGAAAAAAAATATGTACATTGAAAATGCTCCAATAATAATACTTCAACTGTCATCAATAAAGAAATATTTTAGGTTTCCGTCATTATTTGTGATTTTTTTTCTTTAATAAAAGCGTGGATACACGAATATATTTCAGTGATTAACAGAAAATTTAATGAACATATCCTCTTGTGATTAGTTGAATAAACATATTAAATAAATAAATGTTGAAATCATGGGAAAATGAAATCGATAGTAAATGATTAGGAAAGATTTTCAAATGTCACATATTTTAATTAATGTTCAGATACTCGATTTAATACAATTGTCTTTTTATTAAAAATTTTTCGAAAAAAAGTTCAATTCGGAATTAATGACGGCTCATAAGATTTATTCCTTCGTCTTTATGTTTTACAAATTTAAAAGGTAGCTCCCAACACTGGAGCGATACGTTTGCATAAGATCATAGGATAGGGAGGTTTGTTGATTGTACGTAAGACAGAAGATGATTTAGCAACAGCTTCGATGACCTTTTTATTTCTGGAGGCTTTGTCAGGTTTAACTAAAACTTGTGGGTTTTCGGGAGAGCCAAAAACTGGAAAATATTAAATTGGCATCATCATCGGTTGCGATAATTATTTAAAAGACCAAGAGAAAAAGCCTCCTTCCCTGGACCCCATTTCACAGAGGTGAAAACAATGAAAGCGAAATTTAAATTGGCATTTGGAGAACTTTTGAAACGTGCGAGAGCTTTTCTAAACGCCTTTTGCCTGCTTTAACTTCATCCAGTTCAACAAGTGTCTATAATCCTAGAAGTTGTGACCGGTTTTTTTTTTACTTCAAGCGAGGCAGGGAGAGAAATTTATGTTCAGACCCTTTTTTAGGAGAAAAACACAAATTTTCCCATAAATTCAGTCGTACAACTTAAATTACATTAGGGCAGCTTGGGATAGGCAAGAAAACGAGGCACATTTTTATATAATTCGAATATGCTATATGCCCTATAAAATGCGGTTCACCTTTTCATGAAATATCTCCGCATTTTCAGAAATGATGACCTAAAATGAGTTTGTTCATTGCCAGGTATTTATGTAAATCGTAGATGTAAAGTCTTTTTTTTTTTAAATAACAACTTCGAGCAGCGTGAAATGGGAATTGGAAAAATTTTGAATGAATTCAAAGAGAAGTATTTACAGCAACAGCATAATTCGTAAAATTTAACATTGCTAAGGATCTCATTTTTCACAACATTAAAAAATAAAGCTCATGGTAAGGCAATGATTTGGAGAATGCTATCAATCCTCAAACAATAAATTAATTAATTAAATATTAACATTTGGAGAATATAATTCGATTGATTTCGTATGTCAATATACATATATATATATATATACATAAGAACATGTGTGAAAAATTATAGTAACAATAAAGAATCATTTTAATCAATATTATTCTTAAAAGAGTGTATAATTGCGTGATTGACAAAAATAAAATACATATTTTATGATTTTTATGAACTTAGAACGATTAGACTAACATTAAAGTATAAAAATTACTTAAGATGCACTTTAATAATTAAACACTGGTCACAAAAAAAAGAAAAAATCAATTTCGTACAAGAGAAAAAAATCCAGTATGAGAATATATGAAGTTGACGAGAAAAGTTTTGCAATAAGTAACAATGTAAACAAATCTTTAAAAACCAAATTCAGCTTCGTGTTTAAAACGCTATTTTAAGAGAAGAAACACAAACGAAAGAGGAAAGTAAAACGATTCTATTAAATATACAATAAAGTTTGACTTGAAGGCGGAAAAAGGGATAAAAGGAAAATTTATTTGTCTTTCTTCGAATTCTTGCTGAAGCAATGACGGAAAGAAAATATTAATTTTAGGTTGCCATCAGACAAGACCTCCGAATCATCTTACATCGGCGAACATGGAAGCAACAAACCGAAACGTTCAAATGAAACCGGCAAAGTAGATTCGCAAGGCGAGGTGACCGTCGGCCTCGCCGCAATCCAGCACTTCCGGCAACGATAAAGAATTCGCCTCATTCCGCTTCGTGTGCCAGGACCCGAAGGCATCAGTGGAACGCCCCGGCACATCGAGGTTCGACCTGGCGTCGGTTCGGCCTTGCCTCGGGTCCGATTTGACGGGACAACGCGAGCGAGGCCTTCGCCTTCCCTTGCCGGGCTGCGATTTTGCCCTCCGCAGGGCAAACACCGGCGCGACGCGGAAGACGAAATCTCCCGCTGACCGCACGCCGTGAAAGGTTTCCCATCGGTCCGTGAGGAGCTGCTCGGCGTGCGGAACGCTCTCCCGGTGCCTTGTTGCGGAATTCGAAACTGCGTTTTCGCATTTGCGAACATTCAAAAACCGGTTTGGTTTTTCCATCTTTGTTTTTCCTTTAATCCGAAATTTTATTTTTCAAGTTGAGGTGCCGCCTTGAATATTTCCACGTTTTGTTTAGGCGATGAATTTTCCTTTATTAAGAGACGGACCACATTCATTTGAAAACAATGCATCGGCCTTAATTCTTGGCGGTCGTGGAAAATAACAAAGGAATAGGAATTTTTTAAAATTTTTCGCATTTTGTTTGTTGACGGCCGTTATGCGTCCGATGAATATCGGCTTATTTTTCGTACGCGAATTTCATTTTTGCAAGCTAAAACTCGAAGGCGCTTGATCTTGAGCAAGTTATTCTCGCAAGCATATTACCTTCAAAACCATTCGTAAAGTGCCATATGTAAACATTACGTTTTCTCGAGAATGTTTTTTCTTTTGAATTATATGCAACTTCAATTTTCTCAATATGTTGGGGTTCAATATCCTGTCAAACAAATTCTCTGTTATCCGTCTCCGGGGATTTGCCGAAATCGACGGCGAAAAAATAAAGGGAAAGGTTTCGGAAAAGATTTCGGATTTTCGAAATATTTACTTATTTCATGGCGACAGAAATTTATAAATGCGTGATGTCAATCGATTGTAATTAGATTGAGGAGAAAAAAAAAAAAGAGCAACAATAAAAATAAATTTTCATACTTGAACTGAAAGAAATTTTCCTTTTACTACATCAATATTTATTCGCCGAAAGTCATACTCAACAAATGTTTACTCAAGTTTCCACATCATTCATCATAATAGGAAAAATGCTTTCCACCTTCTGCAGTCTCGTTTATATTTTTTTCCCTTATCTTTTTTATTTTCCATACGACTCACATTAACCTTTGCGACAGAGTCAATTCCTTAGATAAATATTTATATTCCATCCATGAAATAAACATTGCCCACGGACGACTATTCACCTAAGCTTCCTTTTAAGCGATTAAGGATCTGCATATGCAATAAATAATTATGATTTATAACGGAGAATTTAAACCTGTCGTTTAAAAAAGTAAAAGCTCTAAATTCTACTTGTAACATTTAAGAATTCAGATCATCATCTGCACTCTGCTTAGAATTCTTTCTACTTTAGTCCGCAATGATTTTACTAATTAAAAATACCTTGATTTAAATAACTTTCCGTTGAGATCAAAATAATTTTTTTTTGGGAAAAAATTCTAACACCACTTTCGAGTTTCTTCATGTTCTTGCAACGCTCCAGATAATTTATTTGTAATAAAATCTATAAAGAGGAGATAAATTATATACCTCAGTCTTGCTTAGGGAAATCTTAACAAACAGACCAAGTAATGCAATAAATTATGTGTTATGGAATTTTTTTGACAAAAGCTTAATTTTTTCTTTAAAAATCATTTTTTAAATTTATTGAAGTTTTCGTTTTCGAATTCTTCAGCTTCTTTTCGAGAAGCTCCTCACGCCTTCAAACAATTTTGCCTTAGATCGTAATTACAAAGCAAACCTCTCGTATAGAGAAATAGAGAAATTTAAGGTTCATCGTTCCCAAATATTTACATTGAAGAGAAAATAATTCTGACGAAAAGTCATCGATAATATCTCCATTAAGCTGCACCGTGCAGTCAACGTATAATGTGTTTCTATTTGGAAAATATATCTTAAATGTATGAACAATGTATTTTTATTCCCGAAACCCGAAGTCCCATAAAAATAAGTTTACCACATAGCTTTATTTCGTACAAAATCCATCCTGAAGAGTTCTTATGGTGCACGACTTCCCACAGAGCTTTTTTTATGTTCTTTAATGCGAAGGAACTGCTTTTATGTTTTTCTCCGGAAAACTTCGTAACATAAAAAAAAATTTCCACGATCAAAATTTTTATTTTGTACTTTTTATTAATATCAATAATCAAACAATTTCGGCAAATGGAAGATGGACAGTAAATTGCCTATTTTAAGATAAATTTAAATCGTTTGAGAAAAAAAATTTTGTAAATAAACTTTAAACGTAGATAACATTATAAGAGATATTTACTCAGATCATTATGTGATTTTTTACATCACATTATTTCATACATCTAAAAATTAATAAATTAATTAATAATCAAATTCAATTTTTTTAACTTCGAAAAAACTTTTTTGAAGTAGATAATATTTTTTTTTCCTTAAAGATCCATGGAAATTGAGAAAAGACTAACATTTATGAACTGCTCCATAAGGAAACTTAATCATTATATAATTTAATAGAAAAAAAGAAAATGATTTGGATGCATTCGATCGAAAAATAATCCTATTCAAAATTTTCCTCTTTTTCCAGTAATGCCTGAAACGGAAATGAAATTAAATTCATCTAAATTAAAAAAAAAAAATTTTCGTTCTCCCTGCAAACGATGGATGTGTAATGGAAAAGAAATTACAAAAAAAGGAAAAAAAAATTTGGTAAATTATAGTCCGCGAGGAGAACTACATTATTCAGTAATTGAGAAATGAAAAATATTCGTTGCACGAAATGACGCAAAAGAAACCTGAGAAAGCATCATCCAAAGGAACAAAAGCTATTTTCGTGAAAGTTAATCTAAACTTTAATGGAGTAATCTGTGAATGATGCTGACTGACATGTAATAATATTCCATTCATTAACCTTAACGTATTAAAATCGAAAAATTGAATAATTGAAAAAGGAAATTTCAGGAAAAAACCTTTGAATTGAGGAATTTGTATCTTCCATCGGATAATGAAAACGCTATTAGAAAAGAAACATGCGATGTAATTAATGAAAAATATAACATTATAGTGAATAAAGATTGCGATAAAGATACTTAAAACTTTGCGTTTAAAAAAATTCTTAAAAATTCCACTAACGAAGACACGATTCTCACAAGATTCTGATAAAAAAATTCCGTGTTTTATGAACAAAGATTATTTAAAACCATATGGAATTCACGTTATAACTGAAATTTTATTGAATAATGAAATTATTACATGTTTTAATTACTTTTAATTAAGTATTCGCATTATGATTTTCAGATTAAATAGTCTACATTTATAACGTTATGACTGCACTTCAAAATATATTGCTCAGCGCCTATATTGACATCAGAAAACGAATAAGGTCCCGTATTTTTGTAATACCTCAAGAAATTGATCGGTTTAGAGTGAAGTTTTGTTGTTCGGAATCTTACGTATTAAGTAAAATAATTACATCACGTATTGATATTAATCGAACAATAGTACGTTGGAAAATGCCAAATCTGACAGTTTAAAGTCAAAATATGAGACTAGAGAATTATTAATATAAAACTTATTTTATCCAAACGAATTTTTCCTTAATTATATCCAATTTTAGTAAACCTTAATTAAGTGCTTTATAAAAGAATAATACATGATGCAGAGCTTTGTAATGTTCTTTTGTGAATGATGTGATAAAGCAATCAATCTATTTTTATCTCAAGTCGATGTCTTTCCTTTGATAATTCGATTAATTTCATTTTTACCAATGAAGCACATATTCTCCTTTTTTTTTAACAAATCATTTTCAAAATTCGACAAAGAATCTAATTCCAAAAAATCTTTACTTTTTTTATAAGAAAAATAAAAATTTAAATACCTTTTAGGATTCATCTATCGTCAATCCTTATTCAAATAATTACCTAATGATATAAAAAGATCAATTATCTTAAGCTGCTCAAAAAGGAGAAAAATAACTTCAACTTTATGCTTATACTGATTTTAAGAAAATGTAATAACTGAACCAAAAAGGAACTTGGACGTCAATTTCCGAGTTGATTCACAGCAAGAAACAGCCCGAAATATAATCCTGGGAGACGATGATTTAGAATTATTTGATCTTTCTTACGATAAAATTTAAGTTTCCTATTCTTTCAATATCTCATGCATAAGTTATAAATTCTTAAATTGATTCAATTTTCCTTATGTTTGCGTTTCCTCCTTTTTCATAAAAAACATGTTCTACACATAACTGAATTATTTTCTCTCAAGTAGATATTTTTTCATCCGAATAAAAAAATTTTTCAGATTCTTAAAAAAAAATACGGAATTTTTAAATTGATTACAAAGAATCATATGGAGTGCATAAAATATACATAACGTGCAAGAGCTTCCCCTTTTCATTCCGCTTTTTTCAAAGAGAAATCATCGGATTAGAGAATATTCATTAAAATGTAATTTTAAAATAGCCGAAGACGAAGCCGAAAACGATTTACTAGTTAAAAATCGTTTTTTCAATTTTTTCAATACTGCGTTAAATGAAAAATAAAGTAAAAAAAATAAATCGAGTCAAAATGGAAAAGAGATGAATTACAACAAAAATTGAAGCTTATTTGGTAATATCAAGAAACTACCCGATTTACTAAAGTAAACCGTACCAACGAAATACTAAAAGCTACTTTTAATTACTGGAACATGAATATTACACGAAATACATACTTTTAATTACTAAAATCCACATAACTCAACCTCAGCAAAATCCAATGCAACTGACTGAACCATTATTACCGCCTCAAACAACCCGAGGTTAGCCGCACTGACTTCAAAATGACTAAAAGCAAAGATACTGATAAAATCTATTTCCCTTTTACCTGGATAAGGCAGTCGCCAGATACGAGATATATTGACCAATTTCATCGCAATAAAATAAATGGTTTAAATATTAAACCAACTGTTTGTAAAACATAAATGTCAATTTTTTATCCGTATCTGCCCTTTGATAGAAAAGCAATTTCAAAGTCGAAGAATGGAAAATAATTTCCGAAACAGAGATTGAATATAATAATAATTAGATTCTGAAACATCACAATGTGCAAAGCTGAAGATAAATAAGACTACACTAAAAACCGTTAATGCTAAACACGAGAAGCGAAAGAAATGGGTCCTTGTTAATGACATACAACAATACAGCTTTAAACGAAAAAGTAGCGGGAATTTGTTTATCTTGTCAACGAGGAAAAGTCTGCTAGGGAAAAGGAAATGGGAAGCTCTGTGAAAATGAGACAATGAAAAAGCTCTTTTTACTTCTAAAATTGAGGAAAAGGTGCGTGAAAATATTAAAAAAAAAAAAAAAAAAAAAAAAAAAAAAAACCAGCGCGTAAATGTCAAACAATACGCACGTATTATGTACACAATGCGATACACTATCACGCAAATTGAATCCTAAAAAAGTTCCGCGACGGATCGCGAGAAACCTTAGGGCAAGCCATTTTCGCAGCGTACGAACAAGAACCGAAAAAAAAAAAAAAAATCTTGCGGAAAGATTTTCAAATTTTGCGAACCGACACGCAAGTAAAATTGTTCAAAATCTCCAGCACACATCCATCAATGTGACCGGTGAACGCTGCAGCACCAAGCAAAATTTTGGAAACGAGAAGTAAATCTTCTTATCCAAGACTGTTTTCTTATCTCGACACCGTCTCCAGGCGAAACGGCACAAGATTTAGAAATTAACAGAGCGAATAAAAATTGCAAACGTTAAAATGGCGGACGTACAGCCCAAAACATACGAAGAAATCCAAAAATCGAGCGAAACTGGACAAGCTGAAACTTTCGAATGAAAATTTTTCTTTTCTCCTCCGGTAAATATTTTTTAAAAATAATTCGAATCACCGAAAAAAAAAAGAATATTAGAATCCATCATCAGGCTTAAAATTTCAAACAAGCCCCGAAAATTAATGATATATATATATATATAACTTAATTGAATCAAGCTGAAAAGAAACTTTCTAAGTAGATATTTAAACCAAGTGTTAAGTACATGAGACAAATAAAAAACTTGGAACAATTGCTTTGCCATCTACGTGGTGAAAGAAAAGAAGCGGAATTGAGAATGGATCTGGGAAATGAGAGCACAGGTCTGATGACCTCCTGTCAGATGGCCGACGCGCGGGAAGGTGGGCCGCGAGGATGCTGCTGCCTCTTTCGAATCGTCAGCGGGGCAAAAATTCCGGTTTTCGAAAAACCGACGGTTCCCGCATCGTGCGACACGCTTCCCCCTGGAGCCCGCGTCCCACGATCGACTGCAACTTTTCCCTTTCAAAATACGGGAACAGAGCTCCGACGTTCGTACCGCAGCGAAAACCGTCAACGGTTCGCTTTCGGTGAAAAACTCCTAAAGGAAATTTTAGATCTCTCAGGTTTTTCAATCACGCTGAATAAGTTAAGCCAGCAAAAAAAAAAAAAAAAAATTTACGAACTGAAAACTTTGGTAAAGTTACGAGTGGCTACTTTCCCGTGGAAAAGTTATGAAACCGCGTAAAAGAAAAGCTCGCAACTTTTCGGGAAATTTTTTTCGGCATTATTAAAAAAAAAAAAAAAAAAAAATTGAATTTTGCGGGTCATTAACAAGGGAAGCCAATTTTCCTTCCTTTTATCTTTATTAACGTAATTATGAAGTAAGATTTGAATTTGAAGCAAAGTTTAAAAGAAAATGAGTTTTCAAAGGAAAATTAAAAATTCCAGCGCATATAATCGTAATAATACTTAACTACTACTCTTGTCGAATCTCAACTGAAAAAAAACTTGGAGGGAAAAAAAAAATGTGTTTTAAAATTGGATTCTAATAAAAACGCAGATTTTCCACAAAATACATTTTCACTGTTAGAGGGAGCATTGGATTAAGAAATGCATGTGGGGGTTGTGCTCCATGTTCCGTTTGGTCCTCTGTCACCCTTCTCAAATATTAAAAGCAATGACGTCTTTCCGAGCAATGATTTCCCTATTTCAACAAACTTGGGTTTTAATTATTATGAAAGAAAAAACTATGTGCGATAACAAAATATTTATGCGAAACTCGAACCTCAAAATAACATTTGGCTGGGCGTTCCAACTCCTTTTTCTACCAAGTATTTACCAATAATCGAATACGAGTGATTAGCTATATTTTTAACATTTCACGTTTACACAAAAATCCTCAATAATTGTGCTTAGCGCATTCAAATAATGAGTATGATAGTTTCATCCGCCGTTTGTAACAATGGCGAAAAATTTCTCGGTTTTGTGCAATTTTTGTTGAATTGAATTGATCAACGTCGCAAATGATCGGCTCTTTTACTTATAACATTGCCAAAATTTTGGAATGTACATTGAATTTTGATTGCTTTGGCGTCAAATAAATGAAACACTTATGATGATTATATATGAATTTTCATATGCGCATAATACACCGATTATAGTAAAGTTTGCGCTGGAAGAAAACAAAAAAAAAAAAGAACTGTGATTAGTAATTCAGATACAATGTACATAATCACAAATCCCCCGTCATATCGAAAAAGGGCGCTTTTGCACATGGAACATTTAACCAACACACGTGAATCATTATGTGTTGCTGATGTGGGTTCAACACTAAAAATCTCGTATTAAAATAATAAACTAAAATCAGGACAACAATAAAAAATTTTAAATATCCCTACAGAATATTTTAATACTGTAGAGATTTTGGGTTTAAAAAAAGGAATAAAAAACCAATGAAGCTGTGGAATAAAATTGTGTTGTGTAATAATTAAAAAGGCACTAAATAAATGTTTAAGGCAATTATTATTCTCAAAATTTAAAATAAATTCTTCCTAAGGATAAAATAAAAAGAAGAATTTATTTACATTGTTCCTCAAAGAAAAGCAGAAGTTATAAATCAATAGCATATTTATTTAGGAGCGTAGCTTTCAAAAAGAGATGTGCACGATTTATAACATTACAATTTACTCATAATGAATATGCAACCTTAAGTCACGATTCTTTTATCCTCCTGAGTGTGTATGTTGCCTTAGTTAAAAGTTCGTTTCAGGCACGCATAATATATATATATATATTATAATATATATACTTCAGGTTATGTTATATTAATTCTTCTGATTTCCACAAATAAACTTTTTGATTTTTCTTCCGACACGAATAGTTACGGGCGTTTTCAAAAGTAGAAATCTGCAGTAGAAAAACTGAAAACTGCGATGCGGTTGCAGGAAGTGCCAAAATTGAGGGAAAATTATATTTCAAATTTATAGCCTTGTATTTTTCTTTCGGCCACGCGTATCGCCGCTTTCTCAAAATGGACCTCATTTCCCGAGACTATCCACTGCCAACTAATTGGCGATATATTTAAAAATTAAGGCAATCGGTTAACAGAGACTTAAAAAACCGTCAGAGGCGAGAATGACAGGGGATCAACGTCCCGGTCTTGTATTTTAAAATAATATTATCAACCTGATGCACGTCCGCATTTGCGGCTTAAGTCGACCAACTTGCGAATCAAAATGTCGCAATTGCGAACCAAATTACTTTTCATCACAACGCACAAAAACAGGGCGGGTTATGCGACATGTGATGAGAAACACGAACGGTTCCTTCGCTGGTCTGTCTAGTTCCGGACGTGAAATCGTCGCAATCCGCCATTTGCCGGCCGCCAGAGGTTACGGTTTCGTTCGCGCGCTAAGGGAAGGCAGTCACGGTGCCAGGCAGCAGAGAAATGGGCGCGAACGTTTCGCTATCTCCACGCGCAACTGCCTAATGCCACTGTAAATATTGGACCAATTTGTGATCTTAATTTATTGAATTTGCTAATGACGAAGCAAGATAACCGCGATAACGCAGTTTGCTCTTGGCGCAGGCGACACAACGTGGCTCCTAGAAAAGGAAAACTGCGTGCCGAAAGTCTTACGGATGCCGAGTGGGACACGGTGTTCGGATTGAGCGCAATTTCATGCGGATATGGCGAAAATTTCGTGGCGAACGATGTCCGCAAGGTGCGAAATGAGTTTGATACATCGCACTCAGAAAATTGCAGAAGCTTGAAATCAATTCCAAAATAAATTAAACCGCATATTATAATTATTACTTTGGCCCAAAACAAATTGATATTTATTAGATGGCGTCGTGAAAATTATTAATTAACTGCTATTTACTAGAAAGGAGCACATTGCACGAATATTCGTCCTTTTATCAAACGAATTCATGTTTAATTCCTATATCGTTCCGATGTGCACCATCTGAGGGGCTATGTAAGCTTTGTTGAGCATAGAAAAATACATTTGCCTTGCTCTCCGATGAAATTTTTCTTTTTTTTTTCGACTTCCATTAATTTTGCCTCCCGACTCTCCATACATAAATGGGCCTAGGTTTAAACTTTACGCTGCATTTTTAAAAAGGCAGAATTTATTTTTAATTAGCTCAGGGATATTAGATTTTTCATTCCTCGCTGCTTGGTCATCAATGCAAAAATTTCCGCATTTCAACTCTTTTGAAACTGCTTATTTAATCACGCAGAAAAAAAATTTCTATTTAATACTATTGCAGACTGGTTCGTCAACAAAAGTGAAATTGCTACTTGCTCAAGGGATGCTTTAAATCCAAAACCAAAACAATGATTATAAAGGAAAATTTATTAAGTTATAATAGTGAATTACATTACGCTAAACTTGAATATTAATGGCAAACTAATATGCTCTTGTGTAAATCTGAGTGGTAATTATTGCTATTGAATTTAATCTGCAGCTTTTTTTTTTTTAAACAATTAAAAGTTTTCTTTTCGCTTTGGAAAACCGACGTTACAAAAGCTGAGACCATCATCATGCACATGATTCATTCCGGAAACAAAAGCGTGAAATATTAAGAACTATTGCACCATGAACTTAGATGAGCCAACATTGATTCATCTTTAGCTTGCATTACAAATTAATGCGATACATATATGGATTAAATCTTACCACCTCGAAGTTTCGTTCAGAAAATTTTACTTATTGATGAACTAACAGTTTCATGCAGCATTATGCCGTTCACTTGTGCGACATTCAAAATTTAAAAAAAAAATAACTTAATGTTAATAATAAAAAAGATTATGCTTGAAATTTTGGTAATGAGAGATATTCAGTGCATATTTCATACTAACATAAAACTGAAATTTTATCAATGTGTTATTAAATTTCTTAATTACTGTGATCACAATATTTACGTAATTACATTTAATTGCATTGAAATTTGAAACACATACAGTGCATGTATAGTAAATATTCGGGTGATGCAATTGCTAATTTCTCCGCCGTTAAAGGTTAAATGTTCTGGTTTGTAAAAAGAAATAGTAAAAGTTTATCAACACATTCCTCTTTTCCTATCGATATTAATAAACATGTCCTTTATGAAATCAGATCATTCATTCAGCATTTGTAATATTTGGTAACTTACAGATTTACATATTAACCGCAGCACTAGAAATTTAGATTTTGGTTTAAATTTACAAACACATATTCGGTTTGTACATAATAAATTCAAAAATTTACTGTATACAGTTTGAAAAAAATGTTAGATTAAATTACTTATAGATGAAGAAAATGTTGTTAGGTGTAATTATATTTTATAATCTGTTACTTAAGGATTTAACTTTTTAATATAAAAATCTTTACTTTTGACAAAAATTAAGGGATGAATACAGATACAAAAAGATTTCTGCTAATAGTAAATTTCTGAAAAGTAAATATTTTCATCGGTTTTTAACATAAGCACGTAACATAAAAATGTTATTTTTAAAACTTTTATGGAAATAAAAAATATAAAAGAACATAAATTCTGTTTGTTCTTTTCTTATTCTTAACTTATACAGCGTAACAATTGAGTTTACAGTTTCACAAGATGAATCTGCTAAATAAGATGAAGAAAAATGTTGAAACAAGATGGCAAAAAATAAAACTCAAGACCAAATCAACAGTTTATTGTAAAGACAAATTTTTAAGCTCATTATCGAGTCAAATAATTTTTCTGTCGCATTCTCATCTCAAATCTTGTTACTTTGGGCAGATACATAACTGAAAACATAATTTCATCTGTATTACCTAATTTTAATTCTTCCACTTTTATATGAATTATAACAACAAAGCGCAGTAGTCACCCAATTATTAATATAGCCGGCCACGCAAATCGTGAGTACATCACCATTTATAGTTAGTTAAACCTCCAGTTACAAGCCGTTCTGTAAAACAATTTGGACTGGGCCCGGGGCAATGAAAAACTCAATTTTATATGGAATAAGGTTTTAGAAAGATGAGGATTAGAGATTGAATTCTAAGTCTAATTTTCTCATTATTAAAAATTTCATGGATAATTTTTTTAATCTTAAATTTTATACCTGAAACAGTTGCCGTATCTTCATTCGCTTAACACATTTCATTGTTAAAGTTTTATGAAATCAACCATTAAACATAAATGTCAATTCTCATTGAAAAATTTCCTCACAAAACACCCAAAAGATTACAGTGGCAGTTTATGCAGGTTAGTTGTAGTAGTTAGCAGGTTTTTTTTTATAAATTGTGCATATTTTTTTCTGTTACTGCCTCCGAAATCTTTTTTCTTTTGGAATAAAGAAGGAAGAAAAACTACCGAAATCCAATATTTTGTGCTAATGATGTCCATATCAACTTTGTGGCAAAAACAGGCAAAAATGTTATAACAAATATTAATCGTATTTTCTAAAACTGAGATTTTCAGATGAATCTTTATGTAATCTTTAAATGTTCTTTAGACAATCCTTTTAGTAAGTGTTCACAAACGAATGATTTATCAATGGATATTAAGATCCACAGACAGAAAAATTTGCTTGCAAGATTCGCTCTTTCTTTTCTTTTTAATTATCATTTATAAATAATAATAATTTCCTCAAAGTTCTTCAGTATTTCACAAGTTTTCTAAATTCGAGCAGTTTCTGTCTTACCAATTTTTAGCCTTCTGGAATGCAAATTATGAAAACAAAGTTTCAAAACGGCGATAATATAAAAAACTCGTTAAAAAGTGTGATATTTAATGAAAGCGCAAATAAAAATGTAATTAAAATTATATGCGTCGATGAATACATATTTTGCAACCGCGTTGACTAAAAATTTTTGTGAAAAGCATATTTCAACATGTACTTTTAACATACATACCTATTTCAGAGCGTGTATAATTTCAATTGAGATGCTTTTACTAACACTAAAGATTGAGAGAAGATACCTCATTTTGGGACCAACAACAAATTAAAACGTTTCCTTTCGAAGGTAATTGAAAATCAAGATTTACAATACGAACAGCTTTTAATAAATAATTAAGTTTTTCAATCAATGAATGAATAAATAAGAATATGCAAAATATATACGTATACGTGTAATAATGAGCCATCTTGAGAGAACCACAATTTCCTTCAATTTTAATATTAAATTCGACATTTACAAAGGGAAATTCATGCTTAATAAAATAAAATTTCTGAAACTGAATATAAAAAAATGTATATCTGCAATTTATCATTTGGAAGTAAACATTTCAGATTGACGTATAAGTATTTTTTAACTCAGCTTTCTTTACCATTAAAAAAAATGATTACATGAATCACGTATTTGCAAGTTTAGGGGTGAATATTCGTTATAAACCGTCTAACACGCAACACTGATAATCGATATCGGAATTGTACAGTTGAAACATTGTAAATACACAGAATCAATATAAAACAGTACAACCAGAAAATACACATACTTAAATTGACAAAAAGTGAAGGCGAATTAAAGATTAATTTGAAATTTTCACAATGCGGGCGTAGAGTCAATATCAAACAAACCAGCATTTTACGGTGTAAAATATCCAAATTTAGCTAATTTTGAAATAAATAAAGCGCGAAGACAGGATGAATGGAGAAGGCTGAATATTCTTTGTACTGCAGAAATTCAGTGTTTAGGTTGATAATCAGTGATTCACACCTAATTGTATGGATACGGAAACTGTGCAAGTTATTAAAACAATGTCAATTTAAGGAATTAACATGGTAGCAGCTGTAGATTTACAGTAACAAAGATGATATCTGACGCCTGTGCATAATACCACGAAATGATCATGCACACGTTTCCACTTGTGTGGGAGTTCTGTGTGTCATAATATGTGTCAGAAAAATGGGTGAAGCCGGAGTTTACAATTTCTTAACTAAATTACGCTTACCGATCTTAGCAAAACAAAATATTTGAAGCTTCTAACCGTTCCATAATAGATTCAATAGTTAAGCTTAGAAAGGGTTGAAGTTATGAATATTAACTATTAACAGTACGTAAAAACAGTTTTTTGATATCAGAGAGAAAAAACGGAAACCATTCAAAAGTTTGCAAATGCAAGCCGAATATTTACAAAATAAAAAGACAATCATAGTTTAACTAGAGGAAAGAGCATATTCTATTAATACAAATGACTAAATAAACATTAATTTAAACCCCTGAACTTGACCGAGTAAATAAATAACGTTATACGTCACCTTCATGACATTTGTGTTATGTGAATATACTTATTTCGTCTGTCCAAAATTATTCATTACTCTGCAAGGTTTTCTTCCAAACAGGGTGTTCTAATCTTGTTTTGTAATATAAGTATTGTAATATTTCCATCTAACAAATAAAGCTTCAAAATAGTTGGTATATTTTAAGGAGCATTAATTGTTAAATCCTCATATTTTATACATTTTTTTATACATTAATGCATATACATTTTACAATTTTAAAATTTTTTCTAAATATATATTAATAAATAATACCAAATATAAATAAATCCTGTTTCTTAGGTATGATTTAAAAAATCTAATGTCATACATCAAATATCAAATAATTAAAATTTACACCCTTCAAATTCAGGATCTTTCAAAAAGTTGTAAGATGCACTAATGATTACACATATTACAAGTGATGCTGAGCTTTTAAATATGACACATTACTTTCTCCTGAACTTACTTGCAAAGCATCTGTTATATAGTAATAATCATAACAATAAATTAAAATTATTAATAAATATAAGCTACATAAGCAGAATTAATTCTTCTTATACACAAATTATTTTCATTATTAATTATGGTTATTATATGAAAATTCAACTTTAACTGTTCATGAATCTTAAATTTTTTTTTGCATTTAAACAGGAAAACAAGTTATGTTAATTTATTATTACTGTTTCACACAGATAATTAATAAATACAACCACAAAATTATTTTTCAATGACAATAACAAATTTCACATACTTACAATATTTTAAAAGTAGAATAATGTAAGGAAAATGCTTATTTTGTAAAAAATGTGCTTACATAAATATATTTTAATATTATATATTGCTAAATATTTCTTTGAACAAAATAACTAACAACTCATAAGTAAATTTTTGTCCTTATCCAATGTTGAAAACTTGAAACCTTAAAATAATTTATAATTTATTCTTAAAAAAAATAATAAAAATGTTCTACCTGAAGAAAAATTAATCCTAAATCTTAGAAGAAAAGCAGATAAAAATATTTCTGATTGGTTTAATATTGCTGAAGCTTCACCAATTCAATGTGAATGCCTAATTTGATAAGTGTTGAATGTGGAACACATTTTATAAAAACATTATTGATTAAAAATGGAAAAATTATGTTGATTAGTTCACAAAGTAAATCAATAAAAAAATAACAATATCAAATTAATTATATGATTGTTTCAATTTAATTAAAATTAAGTTCATATTTAATGAAGCATAAACTTTTTCATTTTCTTACTATCTTTCAGACTTGATGGATCATATTACAGTGAAAATATCAGAAAAGAAGGTTAATAATACTTATGATTTACAATAGGTTTCACTTTCATTTTTATGCCTAGTTTGACTAGATATGAACGTCGTTGACGGGCACGTCAGATTCGGCCTAAGCATTTTTTTTATTTAGCACACAGATTCAACCTAAAATAGCAATCAAACGCATATACCTAATTGGTTTCCGGATAACTGTTTTACTTAACAATTATTAAAAAACATTTCGTTAACACTCCAAAAAAACAAAAATATGCCGCAGAATACCGTTTAAGGTTTAACAATAGAAAATATTTTACCTTGCGAAAGGAGTTTGCTCCACATCGTAAAAATCTGTTATGGGCTTGGTTTTAATTAAATGATTCAAACGTTCCTCTTCCAAACAAAGTAATCCTTTCTGTGAAGAATTCAAGCATATTCCTCCAGGCAAAGGAAAAAGAAGGTTCGCCATCTTGAGATTTCACTTAACAAAAAACATTTGGCAAAATTATCTGACAAGTGTTATTAAATGCCACGAAGAAACCTTTAAAGAAATGCACTTAAGCTTCAGTTGCAGGATTTTAAACAATACGATACGAAATTCATTTTCGGAAAAAAAAGAAAACAAGCATCTGCCACCTGTTTTTGAAAATTAACCGTTAATATTTTTTCTCGACCCGAAAATTTACGAACATATTTATCTAATATAAACTTGTCAGAATTAAATGAAAACTAAAAAAAAATATTAAAAATTAAATCCCGCTTCAGCAAATGTTTAATTGAATGAGGAATTCTTGGATAATTAAAAAACAATTTTAATCTCACTCCTCGCTTACGAACTCACCAATCAACTACACAATTGCCATTTCAAAATACCGTGGAACTAGACTTTGAATTTCTAAAAACAGCCAGAAGGAGTGCTTCAGTCGCTGCATTTTCGATATCTTCGCGAAGCACACACGCACGCACGCACGCACGCACGCACACACATATTCCGCAATTAGCACACCCACAGTGATGTTAATTATAAGCATGGGCGGAATAATCAACTTCTGAAAATTTTGCGTCTGTATTTGCATACGGGTGCAACTAGTTTAAGATTTTAAAAAATTTTTGCCTCAAAATAAGTGAAATCTTTTATCCTGAAATAAATTTTTGGAAAACCATCCCGAATGATTTTCAAAATTATTTCCCAACAATTAATAGATGTTGCAGGCAGAAAAATTTACAACAGTTTTTGCTTTTTTTAAAATGATAATTAGCATTAATATATATATAGAATCACAATCAATAATGCAACTTCGGCGTATGCAATACATTTTAATATTTAAAATTCTCTTATCTGCAAACTTGAGTACACTCAAAATATAAGAAATTATTAGTTAAGAGAAAATAAAAATTTAATTATAGCGAAGCATTTTTCGATTCATTAAATAATAATAACAAATTGTAACAAAAATCGTATTATAAGGCTTCGTATTTAAAAATCAATTTTAGAAAGTCAGAATCAAATATTCAAATACTTATGTACATTTTATACAGATATATGGACGCTCTCATATACGTATAAATATTATATTACAGTATTTACAATATATTTTTTATTCCCGTAACAAAAATTTCATATTTTGTAATTTCTATAGAATTATCATTATACATGTATACATATACACAATGAAATTGCGTAATGATTTTAGATGGAGGTAAAGTTTCATGCTAATAAAGAATATTTTGTGGTCGCAAACACTATCGCCCCCTTCGGACAAGCTAATTATGCCAAACTAAATAGAACAGCATTTTTTTTTAAAAAAACTGAATTGTTTATTCATAATATTAGTGGAATGCAGTGCATTTATTACCAACAAAACAAAAAAAAATTTTAATAATTAATACAACATATACAATACTACATATTTTACATTGCGATACGACGTAACACAAATTGACTAGGACAAAAACAAGGCAATAATATTACAAAAAAGTTTAATTTACAAATTTCGGGTATTGCATTACCCTTTAATATATAAAATTTTTTAAAATTATTCTGTCATTAAAAGATTGCCTTTGTAAATTTTATAGTAAAATAAGGATCTCTTAAAATTTCATTATATGACAAATTTTTTTTTTCATATTCAAATGAATTGAAAAATAAGATATTGCTTCCGAATTAAGTAATCTGGAGGGAAGAATTCTTTAAAATAATTCAAATTAATTTATTAAAATTAAAATAAAAATAAGATTTTAAAAAAAAATTAATAAATAAAATCGGGATTTGTTCCAGTGTTCTGTAATAATAAAAATTCCGCAAGAATACAGAGACTACCGAGGAATGAAAAATATAAATATTTTCATATTTTGACATGTACTCATTAGGGGCGGTGAAAAGGGATAAAATAAGAATGTACCACCTCGAATACAATTACGGGAACTGAACGAGTGGAATCAACCAGAAAGAAAAAAATGTAAAAGTCAATTTTTTTAATAAATATAATCTTTGGGATTTGACTTTATGCATTAACATTGTAAGTCGTTCCCAATGATGATCGATTGATTGCTTCGTTATTTAATTAGATTGGTTCATTATGAGTAAAGGAAATTTACTCAAATACACTTTTAAAAAGACGGAGCACATTAAACGAAAACTGGGAAAACATTTCTGAGGAGGCAGCCTCAAATTCTTGCAATTTCATCAGAATTATCAGAATTAAAAATAAATTCTGCGTGACTCAGACTTTTTTCTCTTTTTTGAGAGGCGAAGACTACAAATTTTAAAATTTCACGTGAATAATTATAAAACAAAATTAAAATTATGCACCATTAATTATTACTTGGAAATTTGCATTCTCTTTTCTTTCTTTTTTGTTTTCATGACATCAACAAAATTTCTCATTCATTATCACAAATTCCATCCACGTAAAATTGTTCGATAAAACTCCTAATACTATTAAAATATCATTAAATATAAATAACAATTTTATTTTTTTAAATTAATTTTGAGCGAGATTCCATATAAGAAGCTTTTCTTTTTTCTTTTTAAGTAAAGTAATAATAATTTAACAAATTGTCGAAAAATGACATGTATTTGCGTTGTGATTTTGTGGTACATCATAAATTAAAAATTTTTTCAGTTCCGTTTATTATAACTTATTGGGACCTTTTCAAATCATAAAAAATCAAGAGAAAATCGAAATGGCATTTTTACATAAGTCATTTTTCATTTTGTACGAATTGCTTGTAAAAAAAATTAAATGTCTAAAATATTTTGATTCGGTAAAAAAAAAATTTTATTAAAATATTCTTTGGCTATTCATTTAAAATTGAATTGTGTTAAGCAAAATTCAGCAGAGTAAAATGATCTCCACCGTTTAATGGCTCGTGAAAGAAGCTTGCATCATGGACAATTATTGTTGGTATAATGGAAAAAGTATGAAAGTTCGCGCTCTGCCAGTTTGCCGTCTATAAATTCTTCAAATTAATATTGACATACGCGCTACAAGAAATTCACAATAATCTTAAGGCACATTGATGAATGCAAACAATTGAAACGGTCAGAGAAATAGAGTATAACATTATAAACTAGAAAGTTTTAAGGTTTGAAGTCAGAAGCAAAGGAATGAAAAATATAAATTTAATATTTTATGTTTGGTTTTTACTTTACCGCAGTTCTATAATTTTTTTAAAAACTTCTATTAATAATTATTTTGTCAAGTTATTCATTCTGCTTGATGATTTCGATATAATGATTTTTTAAATTCAAATATTTGGTTTTTGTTTTTTAAGAAGTAGGAAATAATTCTGAAGGTTGTGTCATAAAAAATTTTAATTCTGACGTCATGAGCCCTTCAAGTAAAGTTAATGAATAAACAATGTCTTTATGAGTGAACAGCTTAGGTAGATCTTTGAGAATCGGATACTTATATTATGGTTATCGATTAACGCCGAATTTATATCTTTGTATACAACTTTGTTTCACATCAATAATAAATAAAATCGCAGGACAAAGAAAATTGGAGAAATGTTTAAACAAAGACTATTGTGAACATAATTTGTTCCATGTAAGAAATCACGCATTTAATTATTTTGAAACAGATTTTCCAGTGCAATTAAATAACATGATGCTAAATCAAAATTCACATGAATATCAAAGTAAAAATTTAAATGCCTGGAATTAAATTTGGAGTGCATAATGCTGATAATGATGCTTACTTAAGAATTATTAATAAGAACAACAAGTAATAAAGATCTGATAGTCTGAAAATGAACATCCAAATAATATAAATTAACAAAATGTTTACCGGAAGTGAAAATAGACCAAGACCGAGAAATACCTTTTTCACCAAAAAAATTTCATTCGTCTTATAATGCATAAATTCAGAGCTCTTGAATTTAAAAAGATTTCTTTAATTAATAATACAAAGTATCTAGAAATGCAAAATTTTAACGACTTCACAGTGTAAATCCCTTGGTACACTAAATATCATGTAAAGTAAATATTCAATTTTAATGATTTCTCCATCACGCAGTTTCATTCAAAATTTTGATACAGCAAGATATTTAGGCTTTGAAGAGCAATATCAGAGCTGCAAAAATATTTTGTTCATATGAGTGCTTTGCAGTTTCACAACTATGAAAATTTTTAAAGTGCTGCAGTAAAGGAAGTTGCAAATTAAGTAAAAGTAGGCAACTCAATTAAGGAGATCAACCTTTTTTTTTACTCTATACCGAAAGTATTAGTCTCTTCGACGGCTAATAAGAGTTTTTCATAAAGCACTTCAGACGTCGGGTAAGGTGGCAAATCCAATCTATTAAAGCAGGTATGGGCCCTAAAATTGAATTTAAAAAATGTTAATTAGATTATTTACTTTGCTTCACTAAAAACATTAATCTTTAAATGGTAAATAACAATTACCTTGGAAGGCTGTTCGGTTTACCCCATTTTTCAATGCAAAATTTTCGTGGACCCGTCGAACCCCGCAAAGCTGAGAAACCTTCGTAAGGTATGCTCGATGTGCCGGTTACAAATTGCAGGAGACGCAATCTCTGTTCGTTGCTAAATCTCTCTATTGTTGACCAGAACCAAGTAATTACTGGATGGTTATCGTGATATCCTACAACGAAGATAAGAGAAAACTAAATCAATCGTAAAAATTACGGATATTGAAATGATATCCTTTTAATATGTCATTGACTCTAGTGTCTGAAATTCTATGAAAATTGGAAAAGAAATATATCAAATGACTTTAAATATCAAAAAAATCTTCAAGTTATCATACAGCTCACTTTTAACAAAATAGCACAATTTAATATCAAAAGAAGGAATTATTAAATTTTTCTTATGCTTTAAGCATATTGATATAAATGCATAAAAATTTGAAAGAAAATATTTTGCAATGAATGAAATGAAAAAGCATATTTTTGATTTTTAAAAACCAGTTTACGTATAAATTTAAAATTAATAATTAATACTGCCAAAAAATATGAGCTGTCAACAAAGTGACCAACAAAAAATTACAATTAAATTGGAAGCTAAAATATAACATAAAAATATATAATAACCACTTAATACCACATATAAATTAACCACCAAACCACATAAATACCACTTATAACATTAAATACATTAAGATATTTAAGTATCTTATCTATCTATTAGTATTATTTAATTATGAATGTTTTAAAATGAATTAATCTTATGTTAAATAAATGTCACAAGATTTGCTAAAAAATATATTAATATTTATCTATTGTTTTCACTTGTATCACAAGATTCACAATCAATAGATTGTGTAATCTATTGATTACACAAGTCTGTTCCCTAAATTATAATATAATTTATATTTTACCTGATCGATATTCGGTATTTTTTCTCCAATCCAAAAGATCTATTTCCGCCGTTCCGGCAATGACAAGTTCCAGTTCCCTGGCATCGAAAACAGAAACAAGTCTTGGATCCACAACTTCATAAAAGCCTCGCACCAAAGACTCCGTTTGTTCTGCTACTCCGCGTTCTAAACGCCATTTCACTATCCGCTCAATATATTCCTGTAATGTTTAGAGTTTCATATAATGATGATTTAGAAGGGAATTTTCAATTTCAAAATATAATAATATATTATATATTTTAATAAGCGATTATTTTTTTAAAAACTCTTTCAGAAATCTGAATAAAATAATTTTTTATTATTTATGTAAAAGGAGGTCTCTTACTCAAGTTCTCTATGGATTAGAAATAAACTTTACATAAAGATTTTTTTTCCCCCTTTTCTGTTAATCAAAATTAAAACTTAAGATTTAGAATTTCCTCTACTAAAAAAAAAAGCTTTATTTTTTTTCCCATCTTCTAAGAAACTTTTTTAATTTTTCTTTAATCATTTAAAAATTTTCTACAATCTTATCCTTATAAAAATTGAATTAAGTGAAAAAGTTCTAATTAAATCTAAAATTTTAACCAAAGAAGAAAATCAGGTAATCATAATAGACACCGTTTACAAGGGATTCGAGTTTTAAGAATTAAAATGACAGAAAAAATGCTTTTCCTTACTCTTCATTGCAATATAATAAAAAGAAAATCTGTCACAAATTCATAAAGATATGGAAAAAGTGAGAATACAAAGAATTTACTCTAATGCTTTATTTTCGTTCATTGAAAATCTGAAAATACTCGGGTAGTTCGATTAATATAAAATAGAATCAATTACCTTTTTGTTTTTTTCGGTCACATTTATATTTCGTCCTCCTGTCTTTAATTCTCGTTCAACTACACTGCCAAACAATTCTTCTGTTACCGAAAAAGTAAGATCCAATATGTCACTTGAAATATCATTTTCCTTCATCCACAGCAAACTTTGGTGAAATTCGCTATCCAAGGATTCAAGATCCGATAGAGAACAGGGAATTCGAAGAAGAGCTTTATAAAATGGACGAGTGAAAAATGCGTCGAGGAGATATTGGTGAACCAATGCCAGGCCCAGCACTCGTCCGCTAAATCTAAACCTGAAAATGTAATTTTCACATATAAAAAAATGAATAAAATTTTTCATATTAATCTAAAATCAAATACAAATGCCTTAAAACTTAATTATTATATTTTTTCTAAACTAGTCATTATAATATTAATTTTCTGTTTTAAAATTGGTTATAACCATAATGATTTTTTTAATAAAATATTTAGTACAAAGAATTTTAGTGAATTTTCAAAAGTTTAAATGAAATATAATTATTTCAATTATCGTCTACGAATGTCAGTTTGTCGTATAAATTCGAATCTTACCACTCGTGATGATTATCCACAAAAGCTGACATGGGGGAAACCTGAACCGTATATGTATCATTGGCCGAATATTCGAATAAACCGTAGTAAGGATTGAACAGCTCTCTCGAAAGCAGAAAAAAAAATTCTCTGCTCGGACCACCATAATCCAATCCTTCCTCCCTATCGAAACTAATGTATAATTTGCATTTTTGAAGATCTTTCTTCGAAGCAGCCATTAGTTTATTAAAGGCATCTTCTAATAGATGTTCACGCCGAATCTGTAATCTAAAACCGAAAGAGACATATAAAACCTGTCAACATTTTATTCACGAAACTGTCACTTCAGATTCACATATCTGGCCATGTAACCCGGACTTGGTTAGGAAATTGATATGATATTTATAAGCGGAGTAGCAATGAATGAAGAAAGAAGAATCTCAACTAATATTCATATTTAAATAAAGTATAATGCATTAAAACATTGAAATGAATATTCTCAACATATTATATTTTTGCAAAAAATTGTCTGTTCAAAAAATCATAAAAAACATTTAAATGCACACTATATTTCCTTACAAAACAGGATCAATATATTTTTTGTTTTAATATTATAGTTGCTGAACTTCTCGAAAAATATATTTGTCACTACTTTTTATTATTTAAGATTTAATTATTGCAAGACAAAAAAAACAGATTTTCTTACTTCAATTTCCCAGGTCCTTGACCATAGCCTTTACTTTCAAGCTTTCTGTAAAAATTCCTCAACTTCGCCTCGAAATCCCGCCTGTAAGGAGCTGGGGCTCTTGCGTTGGCTCTTGACACTCCGGGAGAAGCTTGGGGAGACAGCTGTGGAGACCCTCGAGGGGATCGAGCTGTTGCTGGCACTGCTGGAACGTAGGACATTATTTCTTGTTCAAAAAGACTGAAAAAAAATTGAAAATATTTCAGTTCGTGTATTTACTCCCAAAAATAGCTTCATTTACCAAATGTTTTAATTGCTGAATCAATAATGAGGGTGTGATCTGTTGTACAAATGTAGAGGATTGTTAAGCTTTATAGTTAATGTGTCTGAAAAAATTGTGACCGTAAAATATATATATCTTTCAAGCGAATTTGTAATATTCTTACTATATTTACACGAATAGGCGGTTTTTTCTTAATTTACGCTGCAACAAAGGATAAGAAATAAAACAATTTGAAAGATGCTAAACGGAGAAAGATTCAGAAAGGAACCAAGAAAGTACAAAATTTTAATTTTATGCTCAATTAAGTAATATCCATAAAGTAATAAGTATAAATTAGATAAATATCAAGATTTAAGAAAGTGATTTCTATGCACAGAGAAGCTGATTCTGCTATAAAAAGTGATATATTTGTTAATGATTTAATAATTAATAATGAAATTTATAAATATTTTGATAATTCATAGATAAAATTTTAATAATTAATAATAATGTTTCAAAATATTAATTAAATTACTGCTTATTGATTAATCATTGTCGTAGTCTATTTCCAAAATAACTAAGAAGTAGAAATTTACCATCCTTGAAATCTTTTTCCAGATTTTGATCGGGAAGAATGTATAATGGAAATATAAAGAAGCAAACTTAAGTAAAAAAAAAGTATTAACAAATTTAAAAACATTTTAAAGAGAAAAATATGGGGATATATGAAACTAAAAAAGAAATATACGATTTTTGATAAAATAACTCCCAATACTTACAGACTTAGTATCATTCCAATTGTTTTAGTAAGAAATCCCATTTTCGATCATAGAAGTAAAAAAAATCACGGCATTTAATGATTTTTTTCGATTAAAACAAAAAATACACAGCACATATTTAAAAAGTCCGCAGCAAAGAATTAGGAAGTCATTCAACATTAAAAGCTCACTTAAATATAAAGAAAAGCTGCAGGAATAAGTTATTTTCGAAAAACCATTCCATGGAATCTTTCCAAGCTTCCCGTTCGAATAAAACTATTAAACTGAACATATTCAAATTTCGACAAATTGAATTTTAAAGAAAAAAAAGAATAAGACTGAAATAAATACTACATAAGGCTGGGTTGCGCCAAAGATTTTGTGCAAATTCCGCAAACATTACTTTTCATTTTCTTCGAAAAATCAAGCGAAATCCGAAATTGTTATTATTAATTTTATTTTCCATATTCAAAAACTGAAACTTTTCAATTACAATATTTCGATCTTTAACTTCCTGGCATCTCAAACGGGTCTTGTGCTTCATTCCAAAACCTTGACTGAAGACAACACTAAAATGGTTCTAGGGCACAAGAGTCGTTAAAAAAAAACATCACTCGAAATTACAATGATCATCGGAGAAGTGTTGAATATTCGACGTAAAGTTGCGACTAATGCTAGATCGGAGTCAAACGAGAGTCCATCATTTTCATGCAAAGAACGTCGAAAAGAAAAAATACGAGAACGAAGACTGGAAAAAGCGAGCAATGAATTGTGATATATGGAAAATTGATGTTTGCTACATTAATTCATAGTTTGAAATTTAAAAGATGGAAATGCAGATCATGATTAAGAGGTATCGAACAAATCATAGATAGTCTGAACCACTTACAATGTTTACGCAAGTGCCGGTTAATATATCGGAAGTGAGAAACACTAAGCGTGAATTCTGATGTGGGTCGTATCGTATCACTGGAAAAAGGCGCAAAAGCTGCTGTGAGTCATAAAGTCAGTTGTAACACATCAAAAGTTTCATGTGGCCTTTGTAGAGAAAGTAAACACGTGGTAAAGGCATTTCTTAAATTTGAATCTTTCACAAACAAAACATTGATATTGCAAAATTAGTAAGAATTCTCAACGTTTAGAGAGAAAAATTTTCATCATTTATATTAATAGATGTTAATCTCACCCATTTTGCAAAGTAGATTATAAATAAATAAATTTTAGATAGGATTTTAAAAGAACAGTACCTTGAAATCGAAGTCCTTAACCTGTAAAAGAAGTACTGAAAACATGCAATCAGGAATATTAATTACAATATTGGTTTTAAATAGATGAAAACGAATATACATCTTTGACAAGTTCGACTTGTTGATATTAATATTTTCTAAAATATATTTGCTATGTTAAATGAACATAGGCTTGAAAAAAGTTTTTCTGACATGTTTTTCGATAAAAGAACTCAATATCTTCAATATCTTAATATCATATTGATGAATAACCGATGACATTTGATCATATTAAGAACAGTCTTATTATGCCTGCATTTATAATTAACAGCAAACTTTTAAAAACAAAAAACTAAAATGCTGATCTCAGGCCAAACAATATCAGATATTTTAGATGAGTTGTTCTGTGATACTGGAGGACACATAAGAATATTGTTTTGTTTCGTGGCAATACATGTAATTTATATATTTTTACTTAATTTCGGTTTTGACGACATAAAACCAATCGATTAATATCTTCCGAATTAAATCTACCGACTCTGAGGAATTTATTGTAATAATGGTTTATCCGGGAATATATATTAATGGGAATGTGACAAATAAATGTCAATCACTAAGAAATGTCATATTTTCTCATCAGTAAATAAAATTATAGATTATAAACCCGCAGTGCTAACTTTTTTTTAATAATGTTCTTAGCATACCAAAATGCCAGTTTAACTTGAAAATAAAATTTTGCAATGAAAAAAACGGTGCAACTGGGCGCATAAGAGTAATCAAGGCATATAAAAGCGAACGGTTAAATGAGGGTGAAAAGGTATTCACAAGTATTTTTGCAAATAACATTTTTGTCAACAACTTATACAAAAGGTTTAGGGTTATAGGGGGTTGAAGAAGTACCAAGGACATGGTTTTATTTCACTAAGGAAGTAAATCTCTATTCCAGTGAATATTTTTTTATATGAAATCCTTTCAAAATGAATAATTAACAGAATTTATAGTCTGCACTTATAAAATAACTTCCTTGATCGAGTGACGACGACGTCCAAACGACGGCAACCTCCTTCATGTCGATGAATAGAAACAATAAAATTTCGGCCAAGAGTTGCCTGTCATAAATCTTCCTAACGAATGCCTGTTTTTGGCTTTGTAGACATTGTTGATCAAACAAAACTAAAGTTTTACAACCACAAAAAAAAGTACCCCGATGCCCCGCATTCATGGCCACTAAATAATTTATGATCCTGAAAAGTTCAAAATTCATGATTGCACATCCCGGCCATAAATTTTTCCTCATATATTAATATAAAAATCTCTCTTTAAATAATTCATTTCATGCTATTTACCTTTTGCGCCATTTAAAACAATCCAGTCGATGCTTTTTTTAGCATTTCACTGTGTTAACATTTTTTAGCAATTTATGTTTTTAAATACAATATAATGGAGATTTTAAGGGTGGGAAGTCTAAGTGAATTAACATTAACCTGTTAATTAACCCCAAGCAATCCTCAGGAAGCAAATAAATGAAAAATGGTTCTCTCAAAAAAGTACACGTTCTTTCGAAATTATTTTACGCAAAATACTCTTTTGATTAAAGAAAAATCATAAATAACTTTATTATATTCGATTTGCACATATTGTGTACTTTCTATCAGACGTATTAAAAATATATTAAGTTGAATTTATTTTAAAAATTTTCGAAATTTAAATCTGCGGTCTTAATAAAAACAACAATTGTCAAGCCTTAAGCCAACTACACCTAAACATTCCACAAATTAATGCCATCTTATTAAAATATATCCAAATACACTTCATTACATCAATGATGACATGGTTTCGTAAAATGAAAGTAAATATTTTGTTAAAAAATTTTACATAAAACCTTGCCTTTCAAGCGATGGCCTTACCCTTAAAGTCAAAAATAAAATCGAAAGTGTTTGATTTGAAACTATCCCATTATATTAAGTTTGCTGGAAAATTAAGTATCTGAGCGTATCTGAGATTTTATGCAAAAAATATATCCTTGAATTGTGAAAATTGAGAAAATAATACGCGGAGATGAATTCAGAAAACTTATAAGTCTTCAAACATTGATTAGGTCGAAAAATGTATTATGAAACAGTCACACCTTGAATAGTTTAACAATCTACCTTTATTCAGCAAATAAATTTTGTTAACATTTACGGGTCTTTTTCTCTTTCCACAATTACAAATCTATTTCAATGTAAGGAGTATTAGGTTAAATATAGAAAACCTTTACATTTATTTACATAATTAAGAGGGTGAAACCTTTTATAAATGGCATCATCTTTATGCTCCTAACATCTGTAACGGCACGTTCTCTCAAAACATGCGTCAATATGATTTATTATTCGATTTAGTAATTCTTGAGTTACACATTGAATAATTATTAGGATTTTTTTAAATTTCGTCTTTGGTTATTTACTGTAATAAAAATTTCATTAAGTTTTGGACAGCAGCTTAGTCCAAGGATTAATTATAAATAAAATTTCTGCCTTAAGACAGAATATCATATCAGTAATTTTTTTTTAAAGTAAACGAAGGATGCTTACCTGAGAAGAATTGTTAGATCTATGTCGTCGCTATACCGATCTAGTGCTACCGTCCCATCGATTCTAACAGCATTTACTTTATCTCTCAAACCCTGGGAACAAATCATAAAAAAAATTTTGTGTAAAGATTAATACAAAATTAATAAAAAATAATAGGAAGTAAATATTATGCAAAATAATTTGATATTTTTTCAAAAATATAGCTTTTGAGTAGAGAAAATATATACGTGTTTCATACACATATGTAAACATAGGCGTAATTAGATTTATATCTATTGCAACAATATGACCTACAACAAAAATAAAAAATATACCTGACAACAGGAATTATCATGGCAATTTCCTTGTAGACAGTTTCCCAAAGGAGCATATCTTTCCTTGAGAATATCCATAATGTTCGGTTGCCTGAGGAAAGCGACTACTTTTTCGTTGTAGGCAGTTGGAATTTCGGGTTGTGGTGTAGCTCGGGAAAGGAGCGAACTCCCGCCACAACAGAATGGCCTTGGAGGTACCTGAGGGGCCTGTCAAATTAACAGACGATTTTAATATATATTTAAATCATATTATCCAGCAAACCGCTATTAATGAAAAGAAAGATCGAGGATTAGTAAAGGGTAAAATTTACTCACTTTAAAGAAACGCATATCCTCCTCTCCTGCACTATGGCTTCTGCGACGGCAATAACTTAATAATTTGTGAGAATTGAAATAAGGGATTTCTATAGGGACGCGAGGGTCCATAAATGTGGTGCTCTTGGAAGTGTGGTCGATGAAAAATTGCTTTATTGGCAAAGAATAAGGCGGACATCCACATTAAGCACCAGTACAGACATATAAGCAGAAAAGAGCAAGTAATTAAGAATTAAGTTTTCACTATACTAACAGACGAAAATATAAGGTTTTTATGGAAACTTAGGAAACTCCATATAGGAAGCTATATGGAAGTATTTAGATTATACTCATAATATATTTTTAAATAATTTTAGTACTAATACAATCATCCTTGGATAACTAATTTTACAGCAGTGTAAACCACGATTTATATAATACTCTTTAGAGAAAAAGGGTTTTTTCTAAAATATACTTGGCTGAAAATTATTTTTTACGACAGAATTAGATTTATATATACATTATATTATAATATTAACCTCCATATAAGTTTTTTGGTTATTATTTTTACATATTAAAAAATTAATTATGTGAGAATAAAATGTCATTTTTACTGCTTAACAAACAAGTTATTTAACAATACGATGAATAAGTACTAAAATAAAAATAAAACTAATATATGTATAAGTATATGTATTGATGTTAGTTAGTAGAAAAATTTAAAACTGTTAGAAGGTTCATGGTTAGAATATTAATTACTTTAGAATAATAAAAGTTTTGGTTGGAAGAAATAAAGCATAAAATTACAAAAATTTATGACATTTGTCAATGAGTAATTATTTTACTGTCATTTGAGAACTAACTGTTACTGAGAATTTTAAATTTATTTTTATAGTGTTAAGCAATAAATTCATTAGAGAATAAAATTAAATGTAGACTTTTGAACTGAGCTGCGAAATTGACTTTTATTAATGTTTTAGTTTTATTTCTTTTGGGAAATATTTTAGGTAATGTAAAAATAATCTTTGGCCGTAAACTTTTTGTCGGTAATACAATATATGCAAACATATTACTGCATACCTTTCCGTTCTTATCCAATTTTGTTTCCCAACCACGTGGCAGATCTCTAACAGTGTCTGCAAAATAATTAACGAGAGTGACCAGGTCTCTATTGTGCTGATATCTTTCGAAGGTTGCTGGATCCCTTCGAACTCTAGATATCATATGTTTAAGAGATCCATTTCTATTGTACAAAGATAGAGCTTCCTACAATCAAATTAGAAATTTATGTTAATAATGTTAATTAATAGTGTTTGTACTAAAAATATTGCAACCGGTTGAACACTATTCCAGGTAACTGTTTTATTTACATGATAATAACACAATAGAAAATATAAATGTGTTAAACTTTTTTTATAAAGTAAGGAGATAAATTTGCGTCCAATTAATGCCAAAAATATAACGAAAATTAGTTAAATATCTTCACAAAAAAAACTACATAATACATTATGAATACATTGTTTTACAGATAAATCAGTAAATCTATTAACGTTTGCGAAATTCATGTTTAATATAATAAATTTCAAGTATTGATTTTAAGGGTTCATCAATCATCGTTGTAATCAAAAACTCATGTATAACATGTTTTCAGAACGCCTGAAAACATTGTTTTTGGGAGAATTCCAACACTAACTTGTTATATATATTGGCCAAAGATTCAAAAAATGCATTTGATCGAAAATGCTTTAAAAGGACGTCATCAGCACACAATATTAACATACAAACCTGATTCATGTGCAGAATGGAAAAGAAGTCTGGTCTAGTAAGGAACTTAACGGCTGGAACATGCATCATATCCATCCTATCACAAGCTTCTGGTAATTGAGGGATTCCTTCTATTTCATTACGGCGAGAAGTTATAGTACGTCTGATACTTTGATATCTTAAAAAAATTAAAAAATTTTAATAACATGAACTTTGAGTTTTTCTATTAAAAAAATTGGATCCTTTCTTTGGATAAAGGTTCAAGTTTAACCGTTAAAAATCACTTTAAAGCAATCCAATCCTCTGCATGTAATTCATTCTTTACAAATGTAATCTAATCTATTTGATTTTTGTTTTAAAAAAAATCATATTACCTTCTATCCAATTGTTGTCTTTGTAGATCATTTGCTAGAGGTCGACTTCTGGCAGAAGGACTAGGCTTTTGCCAAGTAGTAGTTCGATTAACATGATCTATATAAAATATTCGTCCATGACTGTCCATTCGAGCTTCCCAATCTATAAAAATAAAATTAATATATAGTCTTGTCTAAAGGAATAAATGAGGACAACATATATTTCCTTAAACCTTAATTATTTGAAAAAATTAATAAAAGAATTCTGAAATTTTAACTTCAATATGAGAAAAATCTACATAAAATGACACAATAATGTTTCAACCATGGTTTGGTATGAAATTTAAAGCTTCTACTTTATACTTACATGGTGGAAGAGGTTCCTCGTCACAAGTCATTTCCAGAGGTTGAGCTCTAGCACCTTCTGGAATTGACCGTAATCCTGCAGAAGGTAATCTACTAAGTTTTCTTAATGGCAACAATCCACCGTAACTATCTAAGAAACCAGAACTAGCTAAGGGACGTAAAATGTTATTGCTGGATGTTGGACAATCTTCTAATCCCGTAATGTCAGGATTGAAAATATTTACATCATTTAAATTTCTAGGTCTTGCACGATGAGTAGGAGTCGGGGGACAGACAGGCAAGGTTCCGTCTTTTTCCAGTGTAACTGCCTGGTCCTGAAACGAGCATTTCTTTGGTGAATCCATTGGCGGATGGGACATCTGCCTAGAAAGAGGTTTGTGCTGCCTTACAGGAACAGCTGTTTCTTCCGACGATGCACCAAAATGATCGGAATAATGAGAATCCGAAGATACATCCATTTTTTCAGCTTCAACTTCCAATTTGTTTCTGTCTGTTGCAAATCCTCCTGACATCGAAACTTCATGAACTATCTGAACTTGATTACTTATTTTCGGCGTGGAGCAAGATATTGATTCGGTGCCGAGTATTCGGGGGACCCGTGGAAAAGACGATGTTCTTGAGGCAATCTCATCGTTTAAGTTTTTATCAGTAGTAGTTACATCAGTATGACTAGAACTTTGAATTTTGAGCTGTGCCACAGCATTATTTGCACCATCTATCAAGTTTTCCACCGAATTGGCGAGGAGAGAATTGTCTTGTTCGGGTGTTGCAAGAGGTGCAAGTACTTCACTGGATGAAACGCCCAAATTGCCCTTTTCCACTTCCTGATCGATAGCTCTACTTTCACTATTTGGTAAGTGCAGGCTGTTGAGGTTTGAATTTATTGCAGATATGAAGGAATTCAAAGAGGTGTCGCTGAAAGGATTTGTAGAACGATTATTTCCCGGGAATTCATCCATGTCAATGATGGCGAAATTAAAAGTGTCTTCAACATTAACTAACTTTTTTGGACGTGGAGGAACTTCTGGGATCGGTTTATGCTTTCTGGATACTTCCGGAGCGCTAGCATTGTATGGCAGAGCGTGTGATCTCTCCAGAGGTCGATGCTGATGTATTCGAGGAGGTAGAGGGGGTGCCGACTGTTCATCCGCCGGAGGATACAAAGTTTCATAAAAACATTTAGACTGAGAGTAATCGCCTACAGAACCGTCAACGGATGTTTTGAGGAATTTTTCTATTTTCCCAGTGTCAGCTTTTGCCGACTTCCGAATCGACTTTGGTGATTTAGACCAAATCGGCAAATATTCATCTGTTTTACTTTCCATTGGTGTTTGCAATATATAGGACGGCATCGCTTTCAATGATTTTAAGGACTCTTGAATGTGAGGTTCATTTATTTCTTCTGGAAAATCGAAAAATTCTTCAGGCGGTTCAGTCTTGATCTTTGACCATTCATATTCATTTTTGCTACATAATTTCCCAGATAGTTTGCTGTCCTTTGAGTCATCACTAACTTCTTCACTACCGATATTCCTTTTAGCCAACCTTGTTATTGGTATTTTATCCAACTTCTTTGGTAAGCTATTGAAACTATCTACCACTTTAAATTCATTCCTACATTGTATTGGTTCTAGTGAATAGGTATCCTGTAGATTACTTTTCGATTTGGCACGGGGTTTACCATTGTAAATTCCTTTCAGTTGTAAAGGCTCCCGAGTAAATGTCCTTTCGGTAGAAACAATCACAGGCTCGCTTCTGGCAAGGCAAGAAAGGCTGAAACCGTTGTAATATCGAAAACAAAGTAACCTGAAATATAAAATAATCTCAATATGTTTTAGAGACTGGGAAAAATATTTTTGCTTTAACAGAGATATGCTTTTATCAATTGGAAAATACTGTTTACACAGGGATTTTGCCTCAAAGAAAGGCAAAAATAATATCCCCCAATCTAGCTTCTCTAAATCCTCTTTAATCCCACAAGATAACACACCGAGCATTTGTTGAAGTGTTTTAAAGAAACTTCTATTCTTACAAAGAAACACTACTAAACAAATCATAAGATACTTTTTAAACGTTTAAGTGAAATATTTCATTTTTTCTTTCTGCCAGTATCTCAAATCGGAGGAATAAAAAATTGTAAATAAGCAAATGATTAAAAAGAAATTTTACAAGGAAAACTAAAAGATATGATAAAAGAATAATTAAGAGCCTTTACCTGCCAGACGATTCAACATTTCTCACATCTGATGGAGAATCAAGAAGCCACATAGCTGAATTTTTATTCGGTTCCTGAACTTTAAACTTGGCCAAAGCTTTCTCTACTTCAGTTTCATCTGCAAAGAAAAAGCGGAACATTTTAAAACACTATTCCCAAGATAATAACAAACTGAATTATCACATTTTATAATTTATACAAAATTTTTAGAGGCACTGAATTTCAGTTGCCAAACTTAATTAACCATCAAATTTCAGTTAAAACTTAATAAAATAATAAAAATTTTGAAAAAGAAAATGTGCTACTTAAAGTAAATTATTTTTATAGGCAAAAGATGAAAAGATTGTTTATTATATTACTATAATATAACTGTTAATATAATTTGAAAAACGATAAAGAAACAGATCCATACAGGCGGAAGGTAATGTAATAATAAGTTTCAACAAATGAATTTGTTGATATTCTGTTTGTTTAAACAGAAAAGTAATTTTATACAAAAATGAATAATTGTAAACGCAGATTCAAAAATATCCTTAAATTTCCACAATGCATATGGAAAGATAAAAAGAGATTTTGCTTATAAATCATATTCTGCAGCATTTAAACGAAATTAATTTCATTTCATACAACGGCTCATATTGCATAAAACATTATAAGAACAAGTTAATGAAACGAGTTGGAGAACTTAAAAAGATAATACACAAAGGCAACTTAAACCCAATATAACAATTATTTAGAAATATCTCACCGCTAAACATTAGTTCGGGAAAAAATAACAAAAGATCTTAAAAGATCAACCTCTACACAGATCTTTCACATAGGAAACATTCACATCAATCAACACTTAAATAAATGTTTTTCTAAAAAGCTTTCGGTTTAAATATAACAAGAATTTTTCATTTTCATTCGTCGCTTAAAATTTAGCGAGAAAGTTTAAAAAAAGAATTCCAACAAATTTTTTCTAATTAATCAAGAATGAGTAGCATTAAATGCCGGTCCGGAGGTCCTATTTTTAATTTTTTTTATTACTCATACGCAAATGATATGTCTAGAGGAATTGCCACTTTTCTTTTTCATTTTTTTTCGCGAAACCGCATCAGAGTCAACATTCGATTTACGTAGGCGGACGAATCCAAAAGCAAAGATAAAGCTCATCGCTAAAAGGAGCAATTTTTTTTCTTTCCGAAGTTAATTATTTAATTTTACCTTAATTATCAATTCAGCTGTAAAACTTATCAATAAAAGAAACTTCTTTGGACGGTTTGGTACCCGAGAATCTTCGCTTTCGGCAGCTCCTAAAGTGAGCTTTTAACTTACGGTGGCAACGGTTTTAAAAAAAACAGGAACTTGCAGGCTGCGTACCAGACACGTTAAATCTTGAACCTTACTAACCGTATTTTTTGACGTGACACTAGAAAAAGTAACCAATCGAAGAAGTGTAACACTTTTTTTAACGATGCATTTTTTGTGACGATCGCCGCACTCTGAGCGTTTAGTAACGAAATTTTCTTGGCGCAATTCACTGTGCACCCTTCGTAGTTAAAACTTTTCCCATATTTTCCGTACAAATGAAAGAAAAACTAATTTGTCCTGCGAATCAACGGTGCAGCATCGAGTGCGGCCATGTACAGCTTGAACCAGAATTATAAATTCACCCTGTAGATTTTATTTATCGTTGCTGATAATGTACGTTATCTTTTGAAATAAATTCATTCACTCACCCATTCATTCATTCATTCATAAGTTTCGCTTTACGTTATTAATTCCTGCTGCCCGCAAGCATTTCATTTATTTTGAGAAAGAGTAAATAACGCAACAGCGTGAAAAATATATATTGCAACTATTTTTTGTTTGAAAGCACTTTGTAGAGCGATGATATTTCATTACAAACAAAATTCAGTCAAATATCAACATTTCCTAGATGCATGCATATTTTCAATTTTTATATTATGTATATTCAAAATTAATGTTGTATCATCAACATTCCATTTGAAACTCGGGCGACAACGCAATACAAATTTTAAAATTTGTTTTCAACAAATGGTGTAAACATGTAATGTAAAAAAAAAAAAAAACTTATTTCCCGAAATAATAATTCAAGTATCCTAGTCCGTCATTTCGCAGTCACATTAGAAAAATTTCGTTTCTTTGAAACTGTTTTTCTTCCCATTAAAACTCCATCCGGAAAATCGTCATATTATAAATGCAATATGCGCTTTTCCACAGCGGACGGCGGTAAATTACAAGATGATGTGCATAAGATATTTCTTTACTTCCTTTGCCAGCATGTTATCCGGGCTTTTTCAAAATCCCCGACGCTGCCTCCGTACCTCGTCCCCCGGGGCACAAGCAAAATGAAAGTTTTTCGGGCTTCAAACCGAGCCCAACAACACTTCATTGTCCAATAACGAATAAAAAAAAAAAAAATATCATCGAAAGCGAGAGGAAACAAAACGATAAAAATAGAACTTGTGCCGGTTGAATAAATAACCAGTATTCTTGGTGCAATTTGTGGTCGAGGAGAAATTTTCAATAAGAAAATCTTTCACCTCAACAAGAACGGGGAATCGGTTCCATCATGGAGGAAACTCGTAAATTTAGCATATTAAGAGCGTTAATCATTGAAAAGCCCGAATATATGTTGCAACGCTCGAGCCTCCATCAGTTTCCGAGTAACTAAATTTTAGGTCGTTTAAAAGAGATTCCCGGAAAATTTTTCGTTAACGAATAATTTCGCATCAGCTTTTAATTTTCCGTTAAATGAAACAACATCAACTGCACATCGTCGACGGTGGGGGGGGGGGGGAGGGGGACGGACCCCCGATCGCGTCAATAACGCTTGTTTTCACTGCGATAGGCGGAAGCCGAAGGGAAATTTGAATGGAGGCGATGCACAGAATACGGATATGGAAACCAGACTACATTTTCACAAAAAGTGGAAACTCAATGGGGAAAAAATAAAAAATAAAAAGTAGAATCGTGATCCGATGAATGGCGCGCCGAATCTTTTGTTTGACATCTTATTATTTATGGTTTGATGGTTCACAGTTTGAGCCGGAAGGGACCTAACCTAATCCGATTGTCAACTGTCAACTTCATTTGCGCTCACTACCTGTCATTTAATCATTCATTTGATTTTTTTTTTTTTTCACCCGAGTAACCGAGAACGGGAGGTCTTCCCTCGCCGAATCATGCACCACCCCCCCACGGATGGGGGAGGGGGTGTAACGCGTGTTCGCGACATCTTGACAGCACACTTTTCGAAAAGGTTAGGAACCGCAATTGTGATATTGTGATACACGTGCTTCGGCAATGTGCAATAAAAAAAAAGTAATGCTGTTACCGGCAGCAGCTTTGGAAGAAACCGTCCTTGCTGCGGACACGAACATGACTTTTTTTTTTTTTTCGAATAACAAGAACCGCGGAAGGCAAACAAATAGTAAAAACTCCACCGCGAGAAAACTCGCCTTTATATTTAGAGCAATAAATGCATAAACAAAATAATCGCCAACGTGGAAAAACGAAAAGCGTTGGGGAAACGTCGCGGATTCTCTCTTCGACAAAATTTCTTCTCCGATTCGTAAGGCATTTCAGGGAAAGCAGCGCCTTTGATGAGGGAAGTTGCCTTCTTCGCGGTGCCGCTTTTCCGCTCTCTTGCACCTCCGAAGATCTCCCCTTCGCTTCACGCATACGGAACCAATTTAACGTCGGCAATCCCTTGTGACGGCGACAAAGATGTCCGAGAAATGGTGAAAGGGAAAGAGTGGAGGCGAACCGGATGTACACGGCGATGAAATACATTCAGATAGGGAAGAGTGATTCAGAATGCGGTGACGCAATTTCCGTTTCAACAACGTCGAAGTCCTAGGCGATGACTAATTGGCCATTGCCTTTTTCGTAAAGCCGAAAATTTCGAAACTCCCGTTATCCGTTGTGACACTTTCCGGATACCCGGTTGAGTGGAACCGAGGCAAAAACAAAAACAATTAACTCTGAATGGAGGCGCTTCGAAAATCTTGCTGAGCCTTTGAAAGTGACAGGCCCGAGAGTTAGTGATTACCGAAGCTCAAAAAACTGCAAATAAAGGCAAATTTTCCGTTTCGCGCGTGGTCTCGTGCCCCATTCGATGCCGCAGCGGCGGATAGACCGAGGCGGGCCTCCTCGCCCTGTCGTGAAAACCAAAGAAGGTACCGAACGCAACCGTCGCCGACTGCCGTGCCTAAGTGGCGCGAGATGTGTTGGGCGTTGAGAATTCATTCGACAATTTTCAAGTTCTGTTAACTTCATTTCGAAAGTCAAATGAATTTCGCTGAAGATAAAAATTTTCGAACCTGGCTCGTGTGTAAAACGAAACATCCGCTTCCGCAAGGATTTTAAACTGGTGACGTGCACCGTTACGGGGAAGCGGCTGATCGGCAAGAGGCCGGCTTTAACATTTTGTCGGAAAAAAAAAAAGAAGATTCACGTGAACGCATTTAGCAGGGTCGGAAATGATATGCCTCCATTTCCTATTTCCTGTTACGAACTCACACATAACAGGAGCACTTCCTACTGCACGCGGCCATATGTTTCTCTTTTAATTGAACGTTCTTAACGAGAATCGAGTCAATTACCTTTCCCACGCTGCGAAATGTCATCTTCCTGGCAGGAAAAGAAATTCGCCTCGTTCCTTATTATTATTATTATTATTATTATTATTATTATTATTGTAATTTTTTTCCCCGCGTCCCGAATGCCAGACCCGCCGGAACCGTTCCGCGGGAAACTTTCGGTCGAAGGATGCCCTCGGGGCCCGCGACTCGCAGGCGTCGCCCAAGATCAAAGGCGGCTTCTGAACGCCGCTCCTCCGTTCAGCGCGCTTCAACGCAGCTTTTTTCAAAATCGATATAATTTCACGCGGCCATATTGACGGTTTCCGAGTAAAATCTTCCGAAACGAAGGAGACCTCGGTCTGAAATTAGAGATGAGACCGATGTCGAATCGAAAGTTAATATCTAAATTACCTTCAGCACGTGAAAAAAAAAGCGGAGTTTCCTTGTGTCCGCAGGGATCGACGAACCCTCATCGAAAGCACAGGAAGCCGTGGAAGATTTTCCGCAGGAAGTTCATGTCAGCTAGAAATTATTCGCATGGCACCGAAACGTCGTTGAATGAGAAAAATTAAAATTGCGCGAATCGCAAAGCGAATGGAAAACGGCTCCGGTTTTCGTCCGTTACTAAAGCGACTGCCTCATTGAGTGGCTAATCACTCCCAATCGGTCGGGCTCGCAATGCATCCGAGGGGTGTGCAAAATCGTGCATCCGTGGAGCGAGCGACCAGACTCGGCAACAAGACGGCGCCAAAGCGACAGCTGCCGAAGAGGATTTAGTACGGTTCGCGGCGGAACTCAAACGCCGGAAAAATCGACTTCGGTCCCTCCGTAATAACGTCACTTCCGGAAAGTGAAAAAATTTCCCGCGCGGTGTACGGTGAAGGAACGAACGCTCTTGGAAGGCCGAATTTTGGACACCACTCGACCGAATTGAACCAAGTTAAGATAACAAGCGGGGTTTCGTCGCGGTAGGAGCCGGGACTCGTGCGAGGGAGTGCTTTATAGTAGGCTGTTCATTCATACGCGAGTGGCTGAGGCGAGCGAAGACGCGTGCGCCGACGACAGACACGTTCAACACGAAAAAGTTTCGGTTCCGGTTTCGCTCCGACTCTGTTCCGCGGTAACTGCGTAAAACGTCGGGAGCTGCACGTAGCCATCCTTTTGAAAGCTCACGTTCTTAACAAGACTTGGAAGTAAAGCTTGAAAAAAAAAAAAAGGAGGACAAACTCAATTAGGCACTGAATATAGTATTTTTGGCGAACGATAATCACAGAGATTGACTTTGCCAAACCCAAAAAAGTATGGGGTATAAATTTAGGCAGCCGATTGCCACAGCGAAGGCAGCGGCATGCGAGTTGGATATAAAACTGTCACCAACCACGTGCTTGCGCCAGACCTGTCGATATGCCTGTATCCCTAAAATGTGAGAATTAATAAAACTGCTGATGTATTTTTAAAAAAGACATTCGATGAACTTGCTTTTCGAATACCTAACCCCCCGAAAGCCACCGGTTTTTTCGTTGGGTATGTGTCGAAGAGGAAAACGACTTTTGTTCCCAACTTGGAAACGTTTCCGGTACGGAAATATGACTTCGAAATCAAAGCCTTCTTAAACTTTTTACCCCTCGCAATTCACTGCCTTCGACATTTTTATGGATTTATTTTTTGCAACTTTTCAACGCTCTAATAGATGAGCAGTCCGATGAGTGGAGACTTTTTCGACAATTTTCATGCTGGTACTGGTTCCCCAGTACTTTTCAAAAACCGGACGGGTTCTCCGCTTTGCCTTTCCCTGTTTTGTATAATGTATTCCGTCAAAAAGGGGTTTTGGCACGAGCGGCGCGGGATAGCTTCGATCAATCGGCTACTTCTTTATTCAATGCAAAAAGCTTGAAATTTCGAAAACCGCTGATAAAGTGAGAACTTTCAGTGGAAGCAACCGGCCCCGATAGTTAAGAAGTGGAAGAAGTAAATAGTGAACCAAATTACCGCTTTCTGCACCACATGCACTTGCAGCCAGGAATGACATAAAGTTTCCAGGGATGGGAAAGCTCGTTTTGACGGTCTTTGCTTCCGAATCTTCCAGATAAGACGAAACAGCCGAATCTCAAAGACGTCCGCCCTCGGAAGGACAGTTAAAATAATCATTGCGACTGCTTTGCAACGCTAATGCTCTGGTTGTGCAAAACGAGCACGATTTATTGTAAAAGTAACGATAAATAGCATCACAACAGGGTGCTTTATAATAGGTATATGGAAGAAATTGCAGAAATGCAAAAAAAGCTGTAAACCTATGTAGAATTTTCTGCATGCAAATAATTGTTCGTTTCTTACTTATAAAAGAGCTGAACCAAATTTGTTTCGCCAACTTTTAAGTAAATTTTTCATCTGTTTAAATTTATCACATCAATGGTTATCTCTTTCGGAAAATGTTTTTCAAAGTCATTTTTTACTAAAAATTTCACTAAGGTTCGAATTTAAGGTGAAAATTTTCTTTTGTTAAATTAGAAAATTTCAAAATCTAAGCAAATTAAAAGAATGGACTTTTACAATTATCTTCTGCCTGGCAAGAAAAAAAAAAATTACATTCTCTATGCCTTGCAACGCAACATCATATGCGATTCATTGTTGGATAAGAAGGTACGGAACCAGTGAAAAGACCCGAAGGATTTTGTAACTTCTTATTGAAAACCCAAAAATAATACAAAGCTTATTGACCAAAATAAATTACTTTATATTCCTGTTATCCATTTTGTGGACTGCTGCCCTAAATGCCTATTACAGCCTTACACGAAGGAAATTATTAATAAAAGCCATTACTAACATTGGTACAAGAGATACAATTAAGCAGGCTGTTAGCTGGCTCCCAACCTTTCTGTCATCGTTACCGTGCAGATTCCTCCTGAATTTACGATTCGGGCTTAAAAAAAAATATTTACATAAATATTCAAATAATTTAACTGCATAAACTGCATGGGGGGGGGGAGGGGGGGAAACGAAAACAAAAACAACACGAAAATCCATTCGAATATCATCTCGTAGAAATTTTTAAAAATTTCAACATATAAGAACATTCAAAGATTGAAAATTTTATTGCGAGTCCTCATTCAGACAGTGAGCTGCACCATCTTCCAATTGCTGAATAAAATTATCCCGATCACTACCTTCCCAAAAATTACTTCCGAACTTGTTTCATTAACCGCATTAAGTGGGGCAGCACGCGACAACTTAGGTGAACATGGGGTGAAGGATTATGTCGCTTGATTTAAAAAAAAATAAAGGCTTTTTTCAATCACAAGAAACATTCTCGCCTGGAATAAAAGTAATAATAATTAATAACGACGAACAATTTTCTAGATGGTCTAATTAAATAATACTTCGCTGCCGCGTTACGCCCCACGAGGATTCTGCACGAGAATTGGTGCAGGCAACAGATTGTAAGGGATCGTAAGTCTCTGCATCTCAAGTGCGATTTCCTGTGAAAGGGTTGCCCGATGAAGTGGCAATTAAATTTAAACTTGTACGTCCAGGATTTCTGCTTTGTCTCGAGCAAATAGTATTTTAAATTTATTTAGCACTCTTATTAATTGTAAAACACTTTATATGTCTATGCGTATCATGCGAATATCCCTTAGTTACAGAGCACTCAGGAGCAGAAGTTAAAACATTTAAATTCTCAACATGTTGCACTTTTGGTGAATGGCTCACGTTACAGATATATATATATAATATATATAATGTTTGTGGATGCAAACTTTATACAGATGTCACGTTCACTATCTAATTTTTATGCTTTTATAAACAGAAAATTTTCTGAATAAAATACATTCGTATTAGAAATGGATTAAGCTGAATACAGAAAAGCCCTATGCAAAAAATAAAACAAAATGAAAAGGCTAAAAGAGGCATTAAATTATAATAAATTTTCCACCAATCTGTAAGTACAAAATACACTAATAATATGAAATTCAAAAACTTTTAGACTTAAAGGTAATGGCAAGATTTAAGAGATTTATTGAAATACACAAAATACTTTATATGATGTTACAAAGGTTACAAACTAAAGTGATGAAAGCCATATTTAGAAAAGTAAACATCATGTTAAAATTATCCGTATATATATACATAATAAGTCTTGAGTTTTTTACTGACATGTTTTACATTTTTCACAATTAGATTTGAAACTAAAATGTTAGTCATACAATTTGATTACAATTGTTGAGTACTATGCATTTTTTCAGTAGTTATTAAATAATTATTTAGTAACTGAACCCAGATAAAAAAAAGCAAAAAATGAACGATTAACAAAAAAAATTTTGCTGTGATGTGTTATAATGTTTTCTAAAAGTCCTCTGTAAATAACTACTTATTACCTTGCCAAAATAATCCAATCCAATCTTCTGTAGATCTATCTTCATGTATTTCCCAATTTAACTGAATTTGAATAACATCAGAATCAATCGATGTTAGAAATGTGGCTGAAAGCCTTCCTTCTTTAACATTATTGCTGTTCCAATCACCGTCAGTTTTTGCTATGTTTTCAACTGAAGTATTTCCAATTGAAGTACTGCAACAGGCCTTCTCTTCTTCATCTTCATTCTTATTTTCTGGCAGGGTTCCTTTAGAGGTAAAATATTTTGAATAAGGCAATTTGAATCTTTGTGATTTCTGAATTTAAAATATATTATTTATTTTCAATTTACATTATATTTTTATGAATTTAATCAATCAAAATAATGGTAAATATACTTTCTTTACTTTCAAAGACTAATGTCATAATTTCATTGATTGTATAAGATTTAATATAGTAAGAAGTGTATGACATTAATTACATTCAGATTGTGAATCATAGAGTATCTCCCTAAATTCCATTTTCTTGAGTAAAAAAAACGAACGCTGACATATGTCCTAATTATCCTGATTAACTCTAGTATTAGCAAAACGTTCCAGCAATATCAAAGCTCCATATGAAGTGGTTCGTTAATTCTTACTTTGCTACTTACCATTATAAGGTGGCTCATTGTTCAGGATTGGAGAACACGGTCTGAACAAATACACCGAGGTGCCGTGATCCAGGTCTTCGGCTTTCACGGAAGCTTCTGACAACATGCATTCGGCTTGCATCAAACCCGGCAACGATACAACCGATTTATGCACATTAGAACAACTTTTTGATCCAAATCTAATGAAGTCGATTCCATTGAAAGGAGAAAAAGATCGCGGAAAAATATATTTCCTGACTTTTTAAAACATTTTCGCATCCAAAACTTTTTGAGCATGAATGAAATGCATAAAGCGTATTATGAATTCCCATAACGAATAAGGAGACATACATGTAGTTAAGATTCTGCAGCAGACCCGGATGCAATAACAATAAACGCCATTTTTCAATGATAGTACCTTACGTATCTACATAAATGATGCATCTTAATGCGCATTTCGCTATTGTTAGATCATTCTTAATACTTCGTAAAATTGATCAACTCTTTGCTCCCGGAAGATGGCAGCATCCGCAATGTTTTTTTCCACGATGCGTATTTCTGCTTCCACGTATCTCTGCTCGTTATAGTTTTTCATAGTTCTGTCTATGAAAAACATATTTTGCTTCACTGATTTTACTGTTAAAGTTATTTTACTATGGAAATGAAACCGGTGCCTGATTATGAAATAATTGAATCTTGCAATTCGATTTCGACAAATGACATGAAAACTAAGAGCAATTTAAAAGTTTCAGATAGAACTGACAGTGGTTCCGACATCAAAAATGAGAAAGGGAATAAGCAAAGCGCAGTCGAAATTCGTAAAAAACCGGACGATAGCGAGATGAATGCCATAATTACAGATATCCTCGACCATCTTCAAACTTCTTCCGCTACTTTTAAAAACCAGCAGATAGGGGATCCAGAATTAACAGAAGAGGATAAGCGTTCGGTAGCAGAGACCTTGCTTCATAAAAATCCATCAAATTTTTTATTGAGATTCGGAAAGTACTTAAGTGAACATCATTTTGATTATTTCCTCTCTTCTGAAAGTCGTGAGATTGTGGAATACGCAAACCAAATTAGATTAAATAATAGTCAGAGCAAGAAAAAACTAATTCAGAAAAATAGGCGATTTGAGGCTTTGAAACGGCTCGAAGCCGAAGGATTTTATTTTAGTGAAGCTGAAATGGAGAAAAGGGAACCTTTACTCTATCATCAATTAGTGGGCCAGTTTTTAAATGAAAAAGAAAAACTATTAAGAAACAGAGAAAGCAAATCTAATGTCATACCGACATTTTCAAACTTCCTCATTGAAAAAATGGAGAGAGAAGAAATAATGGCTTTAAGAAAATTACAGGAAGAAGAGGAGAATTTGGCTGAAGTCAGTGAAGATGAAAATTCAAATGAAACTGACGTCAATGTTAATGCTTCCAGATGGGGTGATGATTGGATTGATGCTGAAAATGCTCAGAAAAGAAAAAATGTTAAAAAAAAGAAGCAAAAGAAGACCAATTTATCATCTAAGGAGAAAGCTTTATTATTAGATGAATTTAAGTCACTGATGCATTCAAAATTTTTAAATGGTTTGGAATCTGAGTTCAACTATGAAGAGGTGGATTTAAATCCAGAATATGATTGTTTGAAAATGAGAGCTCAGGATGAAGAAGATAAATATTTTGACGAGGAAAGCTGCGATAATTATGTTTGCACAGATACTGGAATTGATGACTATTAAAAAATTATTTTTGTCTGGATTAAAAAAATGACTTGAAGAGAATATGCAAAAACATCAGAAGATAATTAAGCCAAAATATTTGTAATATATTTTTTAACTGAATAACATGATTTATTTCACTTCAGGCTGTGTGACACTTGATTATAAGTTTTATTTCATCATGTGTCACTTATCATCATGGATGTTAAAATAGCAATGATAAAAATTATTTGTGATAAATACAAAACTGTATTCAAATCACTTTTTTATATGTGTTGCAGTTAAATCTTTGTAGCTGATGTCAAATGGTACTATGAATTAAATTCATTAAAAAAATTATATTTTACTGTTAAGAATTTTTGTAAAGAAACAATGCAGAAATGCTTTCAACAAAAAAGGTTACCAGCATGTTTTAAGCATGTTCCGAAAATTACACATTAAGTATTTATTGAGATACAGCAGTACAACAGATAATTAACTTGTGAAAGAATGTTAAGTATAATTGTGATACAAATAGTGGCATAGGTAACTTGATGAAGAGATAACATTTAAAAAATGATAAATTGTTTTAAACAATGTAGAGATGAAACTCATTCCATTGGAAATTTTCATGAATGGACGCCAGATTAATCATAGCATTAACTGCTGTGTACTTTTGGTCTTTCAAATAATTTGATGTGCTAGTATACAGGGGGTTGTGCATGCTAAATTTCAAATTTTGGCTAAGTCTTTTGCACAAATTCAATTTTGTCTTTGTTCTCGAATTTTTTTGTAGTAATTTCCGTTGGCTTTTCTTTTGGCAATAATAATAAAATCTTAGACAAGTCAAAACTTCGCTTTTTCTTTCCTGAATGCGAGGAATTAATTGATATAAAAAAAATGGAATTTGAAAGTTCAGAAAATGGATTTATGGAGTAGGAAATTTTTTTTAGGAAAGAACAGCAACTTATGCAAATTTTCTCGGATATTTTATTACGGTAAATGTTTATTAATAAAAGCTTTATATACAAATGTCCGATTTTGGAAAGTTCAATTAACTGAATCAAATCGATTGCAATTTTTTATTATATCTTTGTAGTATACAATGCATGTCTTTAATTGATATTCATTTATAAACAAATATTATACAGAATGGAAAGCCATTTTCTCTTTATAAAAATTGAATATAAATATAAGAGTATCAAATTCTTTTGGCGAATTTTGTAGAAATTTTTAATTCTTGCATATATAAACATCTAATGACTCTTAACTTTATCATTTTATGTACACATATTTTGTATGAAAAACTATAAAGTAAAATCCTAACTTTAAAACATGATTTATTATTACTGTGTATTAAAGAAATTATAAAACGATTATTAAATTAGACGTGGAAATTAATAATGATGAAGTCATAAAGTTATTTTCAACCATTTGTATGGTATATTCTTAAACATGCTTATTTGCTAATTTAAAATATTGATTCTAGAACAGGTGAAAACTTCTGGAGCGATGGAAATAAACGGATCAAAAGGGGGGACAGCAAAATGTCTAAATTTTTCATACTAGAAAAAAAAAATTTAATATTATTCATTACATGTATTAGTTAAGCAGATTGAAATAAAATTTATTTTTTTTTTTTAATGTACCGAAAATATAATTATGAGATTTAAGCAGCTAAAGTTTAAATGATTTTCTTTTTTGCGACTTTCAACAAAAACAAAAAAAATTTTCATATAAGTGTGGAACAAATTTTACATCACATTTACTCATCAATGCCTCTTTAATCCTGAGTCAGTGCTAAGATAGTTTGTAAAGAACAAGGAATCATTCTTTCGATGATTGATTGATTGCAAAATTAATTGTCGTTTGAATATAATTTTTTAAAAATCGTTAAAAGAAAACACTTCACAATTGCATTTGCAAACCGCATCACTTTTTATGTAATCAAATCCCCTAGAAAAATCTTCGTAAGAGTTTAATGAAATTTCCTATCAAATAATTAATATCATAACTGCAAAGATTCATAAATGAAATAAAATTTAATTAAAAGCCAACGCATTTTAATGAAAGACCAGTTTCCAAATGATCAAACCAACTTTCAGGTACGGAAACAAAACAAATAATTTCAAATTCCACTGACTGAGGAATTTTTTAAAAAAAATATTTGCAGCAATCAATTCGGAAAGCAAAATTCCTTTTTTAATAAATTAAATATTTGATATTGTTAACATTGACCGCAAAACTATAAATATAATGTTAGTTTGAATGTCTCATTAAAATATTTTAGTTATCTGGCTAAAATGTACATATTTTTTTTCAATAAACAATTATATTTCTTTAAAATAATATCCTTAGTTATTTTCGAATACTTCATATAATTATAACTTAAGAACAAAATAAATTTTTTTTAAATTAAGCAAAAAGAGATGTAACCATATTTTTATAAATTATTTCGGATTTCAGATTTCGGATGAAAACTAAGCATTATTCACCGACATTAATACCACTAATTTTTTAATAAATTGCCGCAGTCCCAAAATTAATTAAACTTTCATATATAATCGCTTTTTAAGACTTGCTATTAGTTAAGAAATTAATTTTCAGGAAAAATCACAAAACGGATTATAAATCAAATTTTTCGTGCCCGATAAAAGGCAGGCTCTTGAATCATTACGTTTGAGGGAAGTAATTTTTTCCCATTTATCGGGCATAAAACTGTTAAAAAATGAAATGAATTCTGTTTATTTCCTGCACTACTAATGGTTTTAGGCAAGTAATCTTTGCCTTCGTTTAGTAGGAACGAACTACTTCGTTCCCGCTAAACTTAGGAAATGACGAATTTTTTTTTTTTTTTTTACACGCTAACGACACAGCGAGCAAATGGCAGGCATGAATGTGCAGCATTTCGCAAGTAGGGCACAAGAAAAAATAAAAACTGTTGCCGTCTATAAGAAATATTAATATCGTTGAACCGAAATGCCATCGTTCACTAAAAGAACAAAGATAAAGATAAAAAAAAAAAAAGTAAAAAGATTAAGAAAACAGTACGATTAAAAATAATTTCTAATTTCATAATGAAACCTGACAAGGCATCTTAAAGAGTTTTCAGTTTTTTCGACTATCACAAAAAATATTTTTTGTACGCGGATTTACACAATTTACATCGATTTCACAATCGACGAGACTAGAAGGGTTACTATCAGAGTTCCTTCAACAAAGTTGATTTAGCATTCTTTAATTTATCCATTCTTCTCTGCAGATGAGAATTTGCCGTTTCTAATTCTTCTATCCTGGCTATGGACTCTCGATTCTGAAATAAGGTTTTAAAGAAGAAACTTACAATTCTGACTTCGATTTGAAAAAATTTCTTTTTTTTTTTTTTTTTTTTTTTTTTTTACTCTTGCAAATAATTTGAGTACAGAAAATGACAGGAACAACATCTGCTGTGTGCGATAAAATATGGACTTGCCCGCAATATTTTGGGAACCTGATTTTACGACAGGAGAAGAATCAGTCACCAATGGACGATGAAAAAATTACATGGCAAATTTATTTTCCCTATGAACGAAATCCGTGCCTGATCTTAATATTAGGGAGATATTTTAATAACTTGACGAATTTTAAGATTTTCAAAATCGTTCTAATTTTTATGTTGCGATCAAAGTTAATTTAATGTGAACGGATTTCGATGCTGCATCGGTATTTTTTTCATCGCGCATGGGAAAAATTTTTTATTTTTACCTCTCTTTGTAACTTTCTTTTCTCCATTTTCAGTTCATCCTCAGCTTTTTCGGAAGACTCGGCGGCAGTTTTATAACGAATAACCTGACTCTCCAATCTCGCCACCTGATCATGGAAAAGGGTTAGAATTAAAATATCTTGTTACAGAACATGATGAAAGATGTATGCACTGCTTATTAAAAATTAAATAATTATAAATCTTTTTATTTTAATTTCATGCGGAAAATTAAAAAAATTTCCTCTTTGGAAATTCAATTTTTTTTTTTTTTTTTTGAAAAGAAAGACTAAGAGTGACGAAAAGAGGAGGAATTGGGTAGGACAACTTGGCAGAAACATAAAAATTTCTGACTTAGCAGAGGGGAGACAAAATAATATATTACCATTGATAGGCAAACAAAATTACGAACTAGCACGACGAATGAACGTCAGAAAAGATTTTGATTAGATGATTTAATAAAGAGTTCCATAATGGAGGGAAGACAGTTTCATAAAAATGAGATATTCTTCCCATTCTCACAAAACTAAGACGAGGCAGATAAGAAAAATATTTGTAGAATAAATTTCTGCAGGCAAAAGATATTCATATTTTCTTCCGATTTTTTCAGTTTCAGTTGTAAAATAAAAATCACTTTGTAGCTGCTTCTGCCATGTAATTTGAATTTTTTCCCCTTAAAGTAATAAAACGGCAAGTTTTTCATCTCCCACGCTCGGAACAGTTTATAATTATAAAATTTTGCTTAATTTATCTCGTAAATTACGAGATAACTAAGATATTTATTGAGATAACTTGCAACAGAGTTGTTAAAGTAGTACTGACATTGGCCTGCAATGTGGAGACATCCTGTTCAGCCTTTTGCAATTTGAATTTATAATCACTCAAAATTTTGCTAGTCTCCTCATCTAAAGGACCGTTAGCCAAAGAACCATATCCAGTTCTATTGTCCAATATTCGTTTACTCTTTTCTTCCTCTAATTCTAATTTTAAATGTCTGATTTCATCCAGCAACTCGTTTCTTTCCTCGGAAAACTTTTTTAGTCGCACATCTGCATTAAAAAAATAAAATAAATAATATGAAATCGCTGCGGGTCAATTTTGGCTTTTCAATGAAACATGTACACGAGTGTTCAAAAAAAAAATTCAGAAAAAATCCAATCCTACTTTATTTGGGGAGGGGGTAGGTGTGTGTGTGTGTGTGTGTGTCACACGTTATTCTAAAATCTTGGAGTCTCAAATAAATTTCTGTAAATAAAACAATTTTTAAGAATTACATTCTTATTCACATAATACTTGGCTCTTGATAATTTGCATCATAAGCTGGAATGATAATTTTCGAACGTTCCATTGTACAAGTATGGGAAAAGCTGACAATTTCGTTTCGACTGCTGCCAGCCGGTGCAAGTTTTCCCTACCTAAGGATCCAGAACCTGCTTGCTGAAGTAGTTCTGCAGACTCAACCGTGACTAAGGTTCTTTTCGGCGTTTCTTCGTTTTCTCCTTCGGCATCGACAATTACAAGCCCATATTCGGCGATCAATCTGTCTCGCTCAAGCAAATTGGTTTTGTACAAGTTTAAATCCTCTTTCAATTTAGCCGCGGCTCTCTTTAATTGTTCGAACTCCCTGCATTTGTCACGGTGCTCTCTGTTTAACTGGAAAAAAAATGAAAATCCATCAGCGTCTTTGGAACGACACACATCCATTTGTGAAAATGTTTCAATGTTAGATGAAAAATTTATTAAATTTTCATGTTTAAAATAATGGTTATATGCTTTCGCAAGTGCTTAAAGTTATTTTCTTTTTGGCGATTTTTTCCTTCCTCATGTGTATCATTTATCAATTTAAAATTTATTGCAACGTAATTTGAAGCTTTAAAAATTTCCGTCGAACCACACGTAAATGTAATGTTTCAAATTATTGTTTGCTTAAAATATGATTTCTTACACCGTTTCCTAGAGTTTTTTTTTAACTATAACAGACTGAAATCACTTTATACAATTTTTAATAGAAAGCAGAAAGTGACAATGTTGTTCTTACTTGTGCATGTGTTTCTTCTAAATCTTCAAATCGGTCCTTTAATAATTCTACTTGATATGCTAAGGCTGATTTTTCATTGTCTAACTGAGCATTTGCGATCATGGCCTTCTTAAATTTTTCTTCCGCCTCTTTCAATTCATGCTGAAATAAATACAGCAATTGCCGGTCATTAAAATCGAGGTTCACGAAAATAAAAAAAAAAATAAAATAATAAATATAAAATCATTATTTAAATTTGTTGGTTATACGTCGAATGAATGTAATAGGAATAAAATAACTCCCATACTTGTCGTGGTGGCTAAAGAATTTTTGAAACATGAAAACATACAACAGCCAATTATGCCATGCCTTAATAATGCAATAGATATTTATGGAAGTTATGGATACAGAAATTTGTGGACCGCGATGACAATGTCCACGTTCATGGAAAGTTCATACTTACTTAAAAAGTTAACAGAATAGATTGTATTCGCTGGGGATAAGAAAAACAGGATTGTTTCGATTCACTCCCTGTTAATCAGCTTCGGACAAAAAGGAACGTTCAGAAGAAAGAATGGAGTGCCTGTTGGTATGGAGATGATGATCCTGCAATGTAGTTTGCAGGGATCTGATCTCCCATCATCCTGGGAGATGATGAGTTTGCAATGTAGTTTGACACTGCTGCGGTGAAACATACCTTGATATCTCTAAGAGTGAAACCTTCTTCTACGGAATCTTCCGAGCTTCTTCTGCTGGAGTGATAGCTATTGGTTGTCACCATGGATCTCTCTCTCGCGTTCAGGGTAGTTGAGGATGGCGTGAGCCGCCCCGCGCGAAGAATGGCGTCTCCTCCGTACGACATGTCGAAGGCTCTGTCGGCATTTTCCTCTTCCTCTTTCTGCTGCCGCTCCAGCTCACGCAAGCGAATTTCCCGCGCTTCGACTCGAGCCTGCCGCCGAGCGGCCAGCCTGGCTTCGGCCTATTGAAAACGTCAGGAAAATTAGAATCGGCACGAGGGGAAAAAAAATATTTTATCTGATATATTCAAAAAGGTCAAGTGTTGTTATGGACAAGGAAGGTACTTGTCATCGACTGAAGTAAAATCTCCGTGAACTCAAAGCAACACTCGAAGTGAATTGCTTATGCATTCGTTTTGAAATCGAATCCAGGACAACCTTGGGAAAACTCTTCTGCTGCACTCTTAAAATGGAATAAGCAATGCTGAATCGGTGCATTTATTACAGCATTCTCGGCGCTGGTTTTTCCCGTTCGCAACGGCCGAAATAATGAATTTGATACTTTCTTATGCGTAATTCTTTATTGAAAGCAGGTAATTGTCATTAATGTATAATATTAGGTTTCCCACCTTAAGCTAAATGTATCTGAAGCGAAATGAATATCTGAAAAAATTATCTCGGTTAATAAAACTTATTGGGCAAAATACTATTTGAACTTAGTCTTATAAATGCAAATTTCTTATTATATTCATGTATTTCGAAGGCACTTTACTAAAAGTACTTGATAACATATCTGCAGGTGAATCATAATTCATTGCAAACACTTTTATCGATAAGTTTTTTGGGATGAAACCTAAGATCAGACAAAGATTTTCCCTTAGTTGTCCTACGATTTGAAGGGATAGAATCAGATGCAATATGACGGTATTTACTTAGCCTCTGCTCTTCGGACTGACTCACTCTTAAAAGAACAGTGAAAATGATCTGCATCAATTATATTCATTCATCGCTGGATCAGTATAAAATCGTTTTTCATGATGTTTTGGGTCTCGCTATCGAGCAAAATCTACGCAATTTATTTATTTTTTGCTTTCATTGAGTCTGGTTTCAAATTAATGCGAATTCAGACCTAAAATCGGATGTCACATAAAAGGAACTTGCAAAATTGAAAGATCTAGTAATAATTTTCGGGTCGCCTTCGGAAAGTTCATCCTTAGGGCAAGTCTCTCTTGGTTAACCAAGACTGCAATCGACAGCCGTCGAACATGGCTAAAAAGTTACAAAAAAATCATTTGCGAAGCGCGGGCCACGGTGAAAACTTTCTGATTCCGGCAAGGGAAATTGGCGTTGAAAAATTGAAAATTTCGATACCAACTTTATAGTTTTCTTTGTCCAGGTAATCCTTGATGCAATCCATTGCGAATGTTTCCCCCGTGCTCGATCTCGCGGAAAGGAAAACGCCTTCCGTTTGATCGAATTCGCCGAAGAGGCAGCTCTGATCCTGTTCTTCAGCGCTGCAAAACCGAATTTCCCCAACGTCGGAAGTGAGAACGCCGCTGGTATCCGAGTCCCTCGCCTCAAAATGATCGGATACGTCGAGACAGATGGTCGATCCGATCAAAATCGGGTCCTTCTCCATCAGATCCGACAGTACGATGCCGGATTCCCGCCTCTCTTCATCGTCGTACTCGCCCTTTTTCGATTCCCCTTCCGGTTCTTCGATTCGCAATCTCGATTCACATTTCTCCAAGCTTGCGTGCTCTCCTTCAAACCGGCTTTCGTTTCCGAAATTCGAAACGTCAATCTCCCATCCGCACCATCCTTTGGGCGAATCCTCAACTGCACCGAAAGACGTAGCTTGCCCCGAATCGATAATTTTTCCTCGCTTCCGATCTTCCGCCCTTTCGATTTTATCGTATGACAAGATCGCTACTGGAACTGGCTCGTCTCCACTTTTTGAATCGGAACCAGAATTGGTTTCCTCCGAAGACGTCGAATCCACTTTATCGGAGCCGGTCGTTTCAGAAAGGTCCTCGAAGAAGCAATCCGGTATGCTGAGACGGGAGGAAATGGGAGAACACGAACCCGAATGTCGGGAGGCCGTTTCACCCGAGCTTTTGGCGCCTTCTCCCGTCTCTTCTTTGGCGCGCGTTGCCCCAACTGCGCCGGCGAGAGTGCCGCAACGCTCCTCCGCGGACGTCATCTCGTTTCCGCCGTTCATCCCGCCGTTTCCGGTTTTGCCGTTGGCAAAATTCGTGAACTTCTTCAGAAAGTACATTTCCCTCGATGAGGCATTCGAAACTGGGGCGGAAGCAGCTCTCTCGCCGTATCAATTATTGGATTCGAGTCAGGTGATTCATCTCCTGATAAGATTTTTCATGCCGGCGGGCCGACAGCGCGATCCGAGCTCTATTTTCCGCCGTCGAATTTTCCTGCCGCGATCTCCGCTAGCGACACTCCCGAGTCCCGCGATGCGGCAAAAACCGATTCGGCCGATAAAAAAAGGACCTGCAAATATCAAATTTATCGCTTCCTTTGCCGAACAGCAGCAACTGAATGCACGTTTGCTGACCACAGATTAGAGACACTCGCCGGCAGTTTCACCTTCGCAAAACGTCACGATGCGCGGGTATTCGCGTTCAAGTAGGCACCCGCCGAGTTCTATACCTGGTCTAAGCTGACTGATTTTACAAGCTCCGAGTGCTCAACGACCGAACGACGCGAGTGAAAACGAGAGACACGTTTTTTCCTCATATTGCGATCCGTTCCTTGGTTTGTATTTCAAACAAGAGACGAAAATCATTTTTAAGCCTTCGAACGAACGAGGTTTTAAATTAATGCATAATCAGGTAAAACTTTTCGTTTTGCAAATAAATATTTCAATACTACGAGTTCAGTATAATCAACTCGAAAATAAAAAAATAAAAAAAAAATCCTTTTCTCTCGCGAAATTTTGAAAAGATTGTCACTTTTTTTGGCCTTTTTGAATATTATGGAAGCATAAACGTGGCAACAGAATCGAAATGCATGCTTTAACCCAATCCTTTCTACTGCCGCAATTTAATATTACACTTTGACCTGATGGATCCTCAGATATACAACAATGGAAATGTTTGAACTAGTTGAACGTTGTATGCTTTTGCATACAAATGCCATTTGGTTATAACGTTTAAAAGACTATCATCACGGTCATTTGCAAGTCACTTTGAAATGGTCAGAATAATGATGCTCTGTCATATTCCCATAATCTTCAGTATTAAAGCGAGGTGCATCTTCATGTCTTTAACAATTGAATGATAAAGAGAGAGTCACGAAATTGATTGCAAACGAAGTGCTAACAAACATGATATTTTCTAGTTAGAAAAGCAGTTTTGTTAATTTCGCGTCGTGCATTTGATGTCTGCGGTGTGCGACAACGATGCCTCTTTATGACACCAGTTTTCGCTTTAATTAAATAGTTATTTTAACCCGACATGTATATCATTATTCAGATGTGTAGCCGCAACAAGCACTTCTCCAAAATCTTCGCACACACACACACACACACGCACACGCACTTTTTATATATATATATATACGTAAAAGATATACATTTTCAGTTTCTGAGAATAATCCTTAACTGAGGAGGATCGGAAAATTTTCCAAATTCTTGCGGATGGCATCATGCTACTAAAAATTACAGATCATCACTTAGGTAGTCAAGGTCGGCTTCGAACTATGGTCTAATCGTGTACCTGTCGAAAATAACATCTCCATGCTCTCCACCCAAAAGCGTTGTTGTCTTTGGAACGGTACAACTCAGAAGTACCCAGATCAAAAACTCAAAATTATTCGTCACGTAAATGACAGCATATTCTGTGATTGCTTTTTTCTTTATCCCTTTTGATTCATCACTTATTTGGACACTAACATTTTTTTTTTAAATGAATCCATAAGGATAATCGCCCTTGTGGAAGAGGGAAATTCCGCATTTCGGTCGACATACACCATCCATGTCCTCGCTTCTTGAAACGGTCTTTCAAAAAAATCCTGATCCAAAAGTACGGAAAATGAGGCCGAAAACCAGCCCTAGTATTCCCTTAACAAACTCCCTATGCATTCCCTGTGCTGTTATTTTAACGATCGAACGAGGACCGGTTTATTCATCATAGCATGACCACCGGCCATACATTTTTCAGACCATCAAGATATTTTATATCTAACGTGTAAGGTCGATTCTCTATAGGTTGAAGTACCTTAAAATGTTCGAATTAGTGAGTTGAAACTGACTAGTTTTCAAATAGTTTTAAAGATCATAACAATTCTGTTTATATAGAGATCCTGATTCACTGCAGTACTTCTGTGTAAGATATCACTAATGCCTGTGTAATTTAACGTAAATCGCAACCTATCCCCTCACAGTATAATGCAATTTTAACATAAACCGTATAGATGAGATAAGCGTTCTCATAATAATTTTAAAATTTGATTTCTTGAATGTACACATTAATATTATTTGAATTGATGATATAAGTATGATATGAATACTTAGATGATTAATATTATGTACTTCACGTACCGACCAAAATAAAACTTTTTTATAAATATTTAATTTTAACTTGCACTTTTGGATTATTAAAAAGTTTAATGTCAGTGACCAAATTGTTTTTTAAGGCAAATTCAAAATTAAACTTTTGAACATTTACATCTTAAATAAAAGATCGAAATTTTTCAGCCTTTGAAAATCAGCAGAAATCCTTATCCGATACTATACTAAGTGTTAAATTAAAATTCTTTTTTTTTGCACGATATGCGTGAAAAACCGATTCAATACTTAAACATGCTCTTCCTGTGAAAGATAATAAATGTATTGCATAAACATATGTTCCGATATTCAGTGTCGGAACATTCATGAACATGAACATCAATTCAAAAAACGTCGTTTAAAAAAAATTTGTAAAACCTTACATAAATCTTCTATATTTTACTTCTGAATGTGGAAAATAAAATAAAAATATAAAATAGTACATTCAAATTTTCAAAAAATTAGTTTATATTAAATTTAAATGTTTTTTTTTGGTTACATTTTTGGGACTATTTGATTCGCAAGCATAAATGAAAATCGGTTTGTTTACAACAAAACCAAATAAATTTTAATGTACATTACAATGTACTGCGATAGCCATTGCCAAATAGACTATGAATCAACAAATATTATAAAGAAATACGTCATAAAACCTTTCTTCATCAAAATTTCCGAAGCATTTCATTCTTAATGAATATGAACCTAAATACAATAACTGCATTCAAATGCATGGTAAAGTCAATCGATGGGTATATTTAAAATTTAATGAGACAGTGACATATGGAAATATAAGTATACATCACGAAAAATTATTGGGCACTCCTTGTTCCATTATAATCTCGGATAAGAGGCAAAAACAAGCATTTAGGCTACTTTAATAGAAAATTAAAAAATTAAGAAAGTTGTGACAAATGAATAGGTCAGACAGTTCCATAACATACTGATCATCAGTATTTACAAGATAAAATCATGAAGCATAAATTATTCATATGACCGAAATTAATTTTTCTACTATTTAAATTTAAAAAATAAAAGTTTTGTATTGTTAAAATGTATACTACAGTTATATTTAATTTGTGCATTTCTTTGGAGATTTATTTAATAAAGAAGCCTTTTTTCTATGAGAATTAGAATAATTTTATAAAAATTGACCAATAAAGTTTTTCTTTTCCAAAAGGTAGATGCTGCACAACATCCAGACATTAAATATTTACTATTTTTATTTTATTCATTAACACATGAATATTTTCGGATCGTTTAAGATCTATATACGTGATTTGGTTTACTTTATGTTATTCGTGTAATTTCTCGCATGCCTTGCGAGCCCCACCCGTAGAGGCGCCGTCTTAATCTATTGTTTCCCTATTATTTCTTTTCATGTATTTGGTCCCTAATATTCAAGTCGTTGGTTCCCGCACAACTGACGATATAACGAATGATTTTGAAATAAAGCATAAAACGCTTCCATCGAACTCTTCTTTATGTTTATTAACATTTCTTCACTGTCTCAAATGACTTTAATAATATTCAAATACATTTGAAGAATATTTTTTCTCCCCCAATCAAAATTGGGTTTTAATCGCGGTGCAAAAGTCCAATTTCCTGTAATTGAAATCATAAAAAAGTATGCTTTGCATATGAATTTACAATGAGTAAGAAGAGTCCTCGCACTTTTTTTTAATTACATTCATTTGCTTATTTGAGCAGTATATATAGTTATGAAATTCTAAATGTCTATTAACATCTAAGCCAATAATAGACTAAAGAGTTTTTAAACTATCTTTAGTAGAAACTATTTGGTTTTATGTTTTACTGTACTAATACTACTAGTTTACTGTACTAATACACTAATTAGACATGTAAATAATAATATATATTATATTTAATATTTAATAAAAATTATTATTTATAATGTATTATTAAATATATTAATATTCAATATAAATATAAATAATCAAAATTTTAGTGAATTTGCGGATCAGTCACAACTTTATTAAAATATTATCTCAGTATTAATATATTTTTCTCTAATGCAATGTTGCAATAATAGCTGCTGTTTTTTCTACAGTATTATAAATCTTACAGAGATCTTCACTTAAAAAAATACATCTATTACGATCAGCTTTTTACTAGTTTTGCTTCCTTGAATATCAGTCCCATCGTTAAAGAAAACTCATAAATCCTTCAGACAGGAAAAAAATGAAACAATGGCTTAATATATTTAATTTAAAATACGGATTATTCAACCAAAGCAGATTAATAAATCTGTTTGCCCCTTGCTAAAGAGAAACTTAACAATGCTTTCTTTTATTATTATTCTCAACGATACTATTCATAGCCTTTTTGCCATGAAGTCTTTTAACTGCAACATCGATGCTAGTCCTTTTGTAAGCGGAAAACTCTTACGTAAATTAAATGCGTATTTTTCTCAAATAGTTGAAATTTAATTTATGTAAATAGTACTTTAAATATACCTGAAGTTTCATTTTATTCTAAAGCCTTCAATTTATGTTTATAATAATCTTACTTTAAATTCATATGAATCGGAAATACCATGGAAATTATATTTTGCCTTGTTTAATAAAAGTTGTATTATGACGAAATTCAACAATATTCAATAAATTTTATAAAGGAAAATGAATATAAATGACATTTACCACAAAGGTATCTCTTTGGAAAAGTAAAATTTTACAATTTTCATGGATTTATATCAGTTTCCTTTAAGATACGAAAAATGCCAATATCAAGCTCCACGCGTTTACAATATTTTTTTTTTTTTATTTAAGATCTCGAGACCAGCTTTTATTCTTAGTTCGCTAAATTCATTTTGTTTGTAAAACAAGCCAGACAGACTTACATTTTTGAAGCCAAATAAAAGTCTTTAGAATTTTCTGACCTTAAGAATGCATTAATGAACATTTATTGTGAAAAAAAATAAAAAATCGAGGGAGACGAGAGGAAAGTCATCGGTCTCACACAGATCTATTTTCATGTCTCATGTTCGTGCCAAAAATTAACAGCATTCATCCACTAATAAAACAGAAAATATTCTAGAATCTATTGATGACGCTATTTCACATTCACATTTCCCTAATCGTGAAAGCGTTAAAACAATACGTATATATATAAATTGCAATAAACACTTATTCCTTCCCGCGAAGAAATACCACAAATATATCCGAACATTCAATTTCAACAATCAATTTCCAAATAAGAAAACTATTCTTATAAGCAACAAAGTCGATGAGTATTTGACATTTTCGTTTTTATTTTCTTTAAATTATAATTCCAAAATTATATAAATCCTTTAACCATCTCAAACATAAATAATATTCTTTGAGGCAGAAAAATATTTCATTCTTCTGAAATCCAGTTTTTAAAATATGAAATCAAATTCATTTTATTTATACTTTGTATGAATCTTTCTCTCTTGAAAATTTCACATCTTCTAACAATTTTGAAATTCATTTTAAACTCCGAATAATGTACGCGAAAATAATGAATTTTCAGAATATTAGTATTTTTACCGATTGCAAAAGAAAAATTAGATAATCATACGAAATGAATTTTTGCCTTTCGGTTGTATACTTTAGGAAGTTTCAAAAATACCGAAAGGAAGGACATATGCTTTTAGACAATGTTTCAAAATTATTTAATTTCGAAATTGTAATAACTCTTGTCTAAAAATAAATAATATAGTTGAATGTTAATAAATAATGGTAAAGAAAAATATAGTTATTGTGGACAGAAAACAAAAAACTTGATTTAGAGCAAAACTTAAAAGTAATTTAAGTTTTGGAATCAAATTCCAACGTGAATAGTCTTCAGCATTTTAAAAAAAAATTTTGTTTAATATTTTCCTGATTATCCAAATATGATTGAATCCTACTAAAACTTTTCACCAACATAATCCGTAACGCGTAATTATTATTCAAAAATTGTACGATATTTTAAACGTTTGCAATAAAGAAAAACTTTTATATATGGATAAATATCTAAGGGATGTCAAATAGATCAAGTATCTGTTGCGTTTTAAACGTTTTAAAACCTAAGAAAAATTGCTATAAAATTAAGTTTAATTTCTTACAAAAACTTAACAGTAATTAATGTTGTAGAGAAAAGAACAATAACTCACATGCTTTAATGACGAATTATTCTGCCGGATTATAAAAAGGTCCATAAATATTTCGACAGCCAAATTTGACCAAATATTCTCACAATTTACAAGATAATGAACTAATAAACCACCCATTTTAATATTCCACCCAAAATTTTCAAAACCAGTAACAAATTATTATTCTTTATAGTATCTAAAAAATTCAAAATTCAAATTTCTTTCTAGCAAGTGTTCGTTTTTGAAGCTTAACTGATACACAACTTCCCCTTTGAATTCACCCAAGAGTTCACATTTTATATTAAGGCTCCCTCGTTAGAACTAATTTTAGAATTATTCTCAGTTCTGCGTGTATTTATTTATTTAACCAATGGATCAATGAATGGCAAGTAAGCGTCCTTCCAGAAGCAAATATATTTCAAACGATCACTATTTTCAGAAACGCTTTATAGAATCTCATTTATGCAATTTTCTTATTTTTATCATTACTTTATCTAAAAAGCAATCCTTAAATCCTTTAAGGCAAAAATAAAGAAATGTAAGAAAATGAAATGGGTCTTTTCAAATATTATTACCAAATTATTTTCACACAAGCAGCTGCATGGTTAGAAAGGAACATAATGAATTACAAGATACAAATCTTGAGCAAAAACCAAATCAAAACTTCGTAAAAAAGACAATCTATTCTTATACGATATTATAATATTTACAGCTTATAAATTTTAGTCGCCTTCATTTATTTGAACAGATAATTATCGTTATGTCCGCAAAAAAATATCAATTTTTGATGCCATTTGTACTAATTGACCCCAGTTCTGAAGAAACTTGTAATTGAACAATATATTTATATATATATATATAATTATATTTAAGATGTATGAGATGCATTTATGTAAATGAAATATAAAAATACAAAATGAAAACAATACCAAACAAAAGCAGTTTATCGGTGGCCGAAATCTTGTAAAAATGCATTTAATATTCCATAAAATTAAAATAAAATTTTTAAGCAAAAAATTCATTTTGCTTTCCTTAAAACACAAAAAGGCAACCGATTTAAGAGACATGAATTAAATACAAATGGGCAGTGTTGAAATGGAAACAACGTTGCAATATAAGCGGGAGGTCTCGCATAAAAAATCCCGATCAAGTGAGTCGCATAAGGCGTAGATCGTTATAAGCGAAGGAAGAGTTTGCTTATGTTTATACGTAAACTGAGCATATGACCTTCGTGGCAACTTTATGGCATTATGGTAATATTATTCGTTGAAAAATTTATTTTCATTTCTTATTAGGTAAAGAACAATTTTTGAAATCTCAAATTACATTCAATGAATCCACGCATTGCTTTTCGGATAAATTCATTGCTTGCTCCTGTTGTGAATTGTACAACGAAGATGTTGAAGAAAATAGTTAAACGCCGTAAATCTTTACGGATATATCGTAATTTTTATGTCACGTTTTTACCCATGACAAACCACATGTTACGGAGGATAGGTTTTAATGCACTAAAAACCCCGTCAGAACATACTTCAACATTAAAAAGAATGTAACGCGGGAAAATATTTTTATATTATACTCCTAACTTTCTAATTATCAAAAAAAAGAATTTCATATACTATGAACATTAAAATGCATACATGTAATATATATTTAATAACCCGCATGAAATTCGGTTTTGAAAAATCGATACTGACGAATACTTAAAATCATACCCTTTCACACGCTTAAAAATTTCCTAACAACCTTTTCCTGCAGGTACAAGCAATTAAAATTGGCACATCTTACCACCCATGCTCTATTCTGCAGTATCTAGCACCCCTGCTTAAACCGTCCGAATATCTTTCAATCCTTCGCAGAGCAAATGTGCAAGAAGTTCTCTCTCCATTATTCTACCATTAATATGATTCTGTTATCTGTCATCACTGACATGAGTGACATGTCCTATTTTAAATTTATAGAGTATCTCTATATATTTTAAATTACTTTGAAGTCTTACAATATTAAACTATTAAACCATTGATATTCGACAATTTTCATTCAATGTAAGCAAACCCTCTAATTGTTAAGAATTTGAAATTTAAATTTCTACAATTTTACTTTTTAAACAAAGCTAAATTCTTAGTTTTAACTCCGATTTGGAAACATTCGTGATAGAATACTGTGTTCACATTACAAGGCAATTTGCTTTGCACTTAATATGGAGCAGCTAATCAAGGGCTAATGTTCATATTCTGATAATTAGAATGGAACTAACTATTCTAATTATACTGAATATTCAAAAATGCATTTTACAATAAATGTTCACAACACATATCAGAACTTGATCCATCCTTTTTGCAAAAGAATAATGGCAAAATTTTCGTAAAAGTATAGGGCCCATGGCGCATGAATGTATATGTGTTATGTGTAGGAAGTTCAAATAAAAAAAGAGAAGCGGTTCTTCAGAAGAATCCAATGATTCTTTTCACCTACGAAAAATAAGTAGCGGAAACGAAGATTAAAATCAATATTGACATAGCAGATATCAAAATGTATAACATTAATGGGAAACATGACAAATTACCGAAAAAAACTAGTGGTCATTTCCATACAATCTCCATTTTTATCTCAATGTCTTCAATTATTAATATTTCAGCAAAGTGGATTCATGATTTTATTTTTAATGCGATTCATGCTGTAACAAGGATAATAGTGAACTTTCTATTTCTTGCTTTGATTTTAATCTTAGCTATCAAACATACAATTTTGCTGTTTGAATTAATGAAACCAGAAACATTTTCTGTGATATCCAAAATCACTATAATGCTTCTCTACTTTGTTTCTGAAAAATCCTAATCACTCTTTCATCTTAAAGCGAGAATGTAAACTTGATTCTAACTACTTCAAAAGTTCGAAAAAGTTAAAATTCTATGTTTCCATTGATTGTTAATAATGCTCGGCGTGCTATGGACGCTTTTTAACTTAATGGAAGCAAGACCGAATGCCAAAAGTCGATGTCGATATAAGTCTATTTCGACCTTTGACTTGCTAAAAATTGATACCAATATTGAAATAGCATCAAGCAAATAGCACACGGTGCACACCATGCAAAAGAAGTATTTCGACTTATATTTGTAATAAAAATATGAAATAGTAATTCTAAACTGGTAGTCCCTAATACTTCATTTAAATATATTATAATATACTTTAACTAGCGAACTTACACCATTAATTAACAACATGCTTATGACCTCAAAAATTAACACCTAAATCAAATCAAATACGGCGAAAATTAGGAGGTACTTCAAACTTGTATAATATTAAAATATACAGTATACATAAGTCAACATTATTATGGTGTTTATTAATTAACCTCACCTCTTTGGCTATTTGATCGAGGGCTTGATCCTCGACAGAATGTTTTGTAGGTCCACGACGTCTCCCACTCACAGTCGTACAGTTTTCCATTTTTACCAGCAAAATCTGAAATAAATAACAACAAATATAAATAAATGTTTAAAGAATTTGAAATTAAGTATTTTTATTATAAATGAAAACATTTATTATAGTTGAAGAGATTAATATCAAACCCCGAATGCATAATTTAATAATATTTTATAAATATAACTTACTTGATTAACTAAAATTCTTTCAGAAATTAATTTTTAATGCAATGAATTTAGTTCTCATTTATTAATGTAAATATTAATTTTTCCTTTTTATATTTGTCTTATTCAACATCTTATCACATAGTAATTAGTTCACAGCAATAACTTTAAAATATCAATTTTTAAATAAAGAGGCCAATGAATTTTTATCTAAGTAAAAAAACTATTTTTATTATTAAACATTCTATTAAGGGGAAACTATCAATAGTATAATATTACTATATATAAGGCTAAATTTTTTTATTGGAAATTTTGGCAGAAACTTAATACTAATGCAAAAAGATGTTTACTTTTTAATTAAATCAAACTTATGATATAATCTACCATAATTTTTTTCAAATTATATTGTTATGACCTGAGAATAATAAAAATCAAATTTCCGTCATAAATCCTCAATACGTTGATGTACAAAATATTAGAAAGCATTTAATATCATATGATACGATTAATAAAACGGTGTTGTATATATCATTAATTGTTTTATATTGAATCATATCTACATCTCACTATTTCCAACACTTAGTTTATTTTCGCTAGACATTTCCTTGTGTATCTTTTAAGAAGTACATTAGCATCCACTTTATAATAACTTTAATTCATAAGTGGTGATTCGAAAAAAACTTTCCTACAGTTTTTCAAATATGTATATGAAGCAAATATCATTGTATCTACAGACAATTGATAATTTTTTACTAGCCATTTATTCCGTGTCAAAGATAAAAACAAAAAGCACAATTTTATTATAATTCTTTTTACTGTTTCACAATGAAATGGCGGATGGGGTTGGAATCGTGTTCGAAACTGTGGAGGATTTAGTTGCAAGAAAAGCAACCGGAATATTATTACCTAACTCTGGCAATGCGTGCAAGATCAGCAATTGTGAACTTCACTTCACGAAGTTTGCTCCCAATTCTTATCCCTATCCCAGTCCCTTACCAAAATTTGCTGAAGATTCTGAAAATGCATAGGAACTGTTTTGCAAGTGCATATATTTTAATCGACCACGCCAAAACATTTTATATGGAAATGGCTAAAGGGAAGGCTCCACACCAATTACTCCAGGCATTCGAACCGTTTTGCATTGTGTTGCTTCCCAGATCACGCATAAACCCATAGTTATTCAGAGTCGTCAGCTGAACAAATGAATCTTCCATGGTAATAAAATGAAAACAATAATCCTTTAGACTCAGATCATTTAGTTAACTGAAAAGGTGTAAAACTTAGAATGAATCAGCACTGGAAATTCCATTTCAAACACAGGTTACCTCGGATAATGCTTCGGATTGACTCAGGTCTTTGATGTTAAGGTAGATACTCGTTAGAAATAAATAAGGTCTTAATTCTAGAATCGAATAAAAACTCCGGTAAATGCAATTGTCGATGGCATTTGCGATACTTTTATCCTTACACTGGCTATACAGAAGGCTCAGGCATCAGCCACTGTCCTACATGAAATCCCCGCCAAATATTAATGAACAACTCTTCAATTTCCTTCAAACGTTTATTACGTAATAAGCAATATTTACCTACTTTTTTTACTATTAATTACGATTATATTTAGTCACTGAAGAGGATATTATTTTCTCGAAAAAATTACAATTCAAACTAAATTTTTCGTCTTCAGAAATTTCAGTTCAACTGAAAATTGGTTCGAACCTCTTTAGTATGCTAAAATTTGGAATATCATCGTGATTCCTATTGAAATTTTTAAGAGTTTATCTAACATATATTTCTTAATTTTTGAGAGATATTTCAGATGAAGGAAAATAACAAATTTCTATCATATTTTGGACATCATTTGAATTGTAACAAAAATCGGAACAAAAAAGTAAAAAAAAAACAGCATGTCTGATATTAAAGAGAATGCAACAAATAAATGAAAACAACGCTTAAAAATTCAATAGAAAAATAAAGAATCTCGCACTCGTCGACACATTTTAATTCGAAATTGCAAAATTAAGTCTATAACAAATCATGAACAAAACTGAAGCTTATCAGATAAGATTGTTAAACATGATACTATTTCAAAATCACCATCCTTTAAATAGGGCAGTGGGTGTAAAGCAGAATAATTTTATTTTGAACCTATTGACAACAATTATAAAATTAAATATTTTATTAATTATTTTATTATAAGGGTGAAGACTTTTACAACAAAAAATTAATTGAATGGATTGTTTAAAATAATTGATATTTTTGTATTCTGCACTAAAACATATATTGAAATCTGCTACTACAGATTTTATGAATCAATATAAAGCACTTTAATTTTCTTACCATTATAATTAATGAACTGTATAATAAGATGGAAATTATATTAGTGGAGGATCAAAAAAGTATTGATTGGAAAATGTTTTACATTTGCATATTAAACTAACCTACATCAAATAATACATTGATAAAAGTGAAATAATGAATTAGATGCAATCATTAAAAATCATCAGTATTATTCTGATACTTTCAAATTTTAGATTATTATTGTACATATTATTGTTTTTTATTAATGTATCAGTTCTCTTTATTGGAAGCAAAATTTTAAATTGATGTGACTTGAATAAAAATTTTATTCAGAAACTATATTGTATAACTTGTTAAACTTTTATATTTTTAAGAAAAATTGGTTTTAATTATTTAATATTGGTGAATCATAAACACCTGTGAATGTTAAACATTTATGTAGGTTGTTAAAAATAAAATTTTTAGAAATATGCAAATGGAATAATATTTTTAATAGTAAAAAAAAATCATATTTAATTTCTGTAAACTTTTGCAATAAAATAAAATAAAATTTAATTTAGTGAGAATTCGTAGAAAATAAAATTTACAAATCCATATACTCAGCTATTAATTACAAATCCAAATTATTAATGTGGTATTTTTCCAATCAATACCTATTTTCCATTAATACTCTTACGCTTTGAAATTGTCAAATAATTTACTTTAACAGAGATGATAGTTTTAAAAAATTCATCGACCTTCGTGAAAAAAAGCCCTTAGGCAAAACATGAAATTTTTACAAAATGAACGCACCTTTCATTAGTGGATATAAAACTTGACCTGTCAAAATAATGGTGATTTAAAAGTAATATGTACATGTCTTCGAAAACTTATTGGAGCCGGCTCCGGATGAATGTTATAAATCAACCAAAGTCACATAAAAAGCACATGTGTCATAGTAATTATCATTATTACAACAAAAATTTTAACAAGAAAACAATGTATTAAAATATCCACACACTACACCCATTAGCCATACTGCTCGTTGCTTCGATATGTCCTCAAGGAAGCAGCACTGTGCTCATAAAAGACATCTTTTCTGCTTCCACGAGCATTTGAGAAAAAAATCTATTTTGCTAAGTGATAAGTTCATAACGTTCACGATGAATCATTTGAGGCGTTTCTTTATCACTACGGTCAGATCATTTTCCGCTTCGACGACAGAGAAGCCCGCCGTTAATAGTTACGGGGACAACAGAATGCCCGATAAGTTATACAAGACCATAGAATTAGAGATGAAAAGCGCAGAACCTGCAGTTCTGAAAAGTTACCAAACATTTATAACTACAGCGGCAAATCACTTGGGAATCGAAATTGGGAAAAGTTGGTCTGTCAAACCGAACAAGAAGCGTTGGACTTTACTGAAATCTGTTCATATTTATAGAAAACATTTGGTGCAATATGAAGTGAGAACTTATTATAGGTGGATTCAGTTACACAAAATGACTGGTTCTACGGCGGATACTTTTCTTGAGTATATTGAAAGAATGTTACCCGAGGGTGTCGGACTAAAAGTTACAAAATTAAGCATAGAGCCTTTACCTGATCATATAACTCCCGAGGAAATGATGAAAGCCCATGCAGAATTTGAAGCAAAACATGAGAAAGAATCTGAAACTAGATGACCAGCAAGATCTGTGAATTAGTGAAATGGAATAAAATTCTATTTTATTTTATTAATATTTCTTATGTTGAAGCAGAAAAATGAACATGTTCTTTTATTATCAAAAGAAATATGTTCTTAAGTAACAATTCAAAAATAAATTTGCCCTTTATTGATATCTTAGATAGTGTTTTAAAGAATATCATTTATTCAATTGTACATTAAGTAGAAAATTGGCATTTTTTTTAAACTTTAATGCACTAACTGAATTCTGTGAATCAGTTTTTTTAAAATTATTAACAAGAAATCAATTATACAAAAACTTAAAAGCAAGGTTTAAGCCAAGAAATTTATCCATCTTAACAATTCTTACAAGTCTTTGAATGCAAAAGGCTTAATTAATATTTCTTGCTTTTTACAGTTTTTAATGTTTAATGTTTTACATGAAATATAAAAGCCATGAATTAGATTAGTCCAGTTGAAAAGTGATATTGTAATTCAAAACTATACTTTTTAGTGAATATTGAGACATCTAATTTATATAATATCTTAATCTTGGATTTGGATCTTGTACTGTTCTTTATGTCAAAAAATTAAATTCTTGGTAGTTTTCAACCATCAGTTTAAGTAAAATATAAACAGTAAATTAAGTTTAAAGTTTAATGATAAATCATGTATTTATCATAAGAACTTATTAATTATGTAGATATTGTTAACCTAAGAGTATCAAATTTATTTTTATTAAAATATCTGTTAAGATTTTGAAGGCCATTCAAAAATTTAAATCTTATTAAACAGAGGTTGCAACATTAAACAAAATTTCAGTTTTAGATTTAAAAATAAACTTTTTTTGAAATTATGAATTAATTTATGGTAAATTTTATTTTTCCCAAAATATCTTGGGGAAAAAAACTTTATGCATAAAAGGTAAAAAATTCCTGAACAGAGATCAATTTTGTGACCAGAAGTTTTATTACTTATAAAAATTACACACTGCACATTGAACGTAATTTTTATTAAGTTTTTTTATCTTCTGTGCATTATTACTTTCCTAAATATTTTCATTGTTATTTTCATTATTTCTCCAAATCTTAAGTTAAAAGGTAATCCATTTACTTTTTACAACTTTGGATTAATAAAAATGTTAGCATTCATTCTTTCCAGGAATCTAAGATTTTATTTTCAGTATTGAAAATTGGCTTCGCACCAGTAAAATAAACTGGATTCATTTAACACTTGTTGAATGAGAAAATCAAAAATCTTGGTTAGATGTCTGCAAATTCTAGTATTTTTCACATCATTTCTGAGATGTATTTACAAAATTTGTTTGAAGCCGATTCACGAATCGTCTGCAAAAGGTCTATTTTGAAGCGTTTTATAAGGACATTATGCAATCAGCGTAACATATTTACGGCATACTTTGGACTACAATAGCAAATTTAAGAACAGGAATGAAGAACTAATAAAATACCGAAAAGTGCAAGTCAGTATTAACATAAAAATCCTAATTTATTTAATTTATAAGAAATCGAAAAAAATAATTATTTTATACTTTGATGTTTATTTAATTAAAATAATATTCCGTTTTTCTATAACTTTTTAAAAGCATTTAGGCAATATTATAACAAAAATTGATTATCACAGCATGAATTTTTCTAAAATAAAATGTTAATTTCGCAATATTAATATTTAAAATTATTCAATATAACCACTGGATTGTAGGTACGATTAATTAAACTATATGACTTTTAACGAAGAAATAAGCAAAAAATTTTAATGATGGCACAATAAAATTGATTACAAGCAATCTTTCATTGAGTTATAATTTAAAAGTATAGATGTAAATAAAATATAATGTAAGTAATCCAGAAATCTGGAAAATTAGAAACTATAATAAACTGGATTATGTTCAATGCTTACCGATAAACACGTGTGTAATTGAAAGTCGTCTGTAATAATTCGAACCTGAATAAATTTAAACTTTAAAACATCATGCATTTTTAATTTATAGACTAAAAAAGTTATTTACTTTAAAAATAACGATAGTATGTATTTCGCGTCTTTCGGATGAAAAAAGATTTGTAAACTGTTATTAAAGGCAAAACGTCCCAAGGTTTAAAGGTTTTTCTTTTCTTCAAAAATAAACATTTTAAAAGACCTATTCAAGTTATGTTAAAAAAAATTTCATAACGTTTTTAAAATTATTTTAGGAAATCCGATATAAGCATTCTCTCAAACATTAAATAGTAAGTAATAAAGGAAGAATAATTTGATTGGTAAAATTATGTATTAAATTACCTTGTTTCTTTAATATGGAGTCATTTTGAAGACTAATTTGGAGTCAAAACATTCATTTTAGAAGATTCATCTTTATCCTGCTTTTCATAAAAAGTATCATTTCTATATGTGAAAAGACTGTTGGCATTTCAATTTTTCTGATCTATATACGTTTCGAAATAAAATCAGGTACTTTTCCCATTCTGAATCCGTCCATTAACTGTACATTAGTAAATTTAAATATAACATAACAAAAAAACTGATATCAGTTTCGCGACGGATCTGCCAATATGTTTCTATCTTTACGAGTGCAAAAATACTAGAGACTGTTAAGCATTTACTGTATTTTCGATAATGTGATCGGGCAAGTCGCCTTAACAGCTAAGATGAATGGTCCTTCTTGGCCTGGATAATATGTCGTTGGTGTAATATTATAAGTAGCTGCCGCAACTGAATCCAACTCAAGAATTACAAATCCGGATCTAAATGAAAAAAATAAAGATTAGTTTAGCGAGCTATTTAAGCTTCGGGATGAAATTAAAAACCTGTACTGAATGCAATTCGTATTTGTCAGTTTAACATTTTTTTAAACATCTGATTTTATTGATTACTATTTCTTATGATACATTATTCACCTATAAGGACCGGACGACTTTCGGCCGAAGCTAAGGCTGTTGTCGTTGATGAGAACACAACGAATTTCGAAGCCGATTTGATATTGTTTCGGACCCTTCAGATCGATAATCAAGCTGTTATTGTTGTGATTGGATTCGATCACTAATTGGTAGCAAGGATTATTTGGATAAGTGTCATGATGATAGCGACAACCACCAGCAGTTATCCCCTTCCATTCGTCGCTAACCTGCAATCATAAAATTTTAATTTAGTCTGATGCTATTACGTATTAATTTAACTAACGTCTTTTAAAATTTTCCACCTCTAGCATACCAATGTTATTATATTACGTAAAATTAACGCAGTTACAAATCTAAACCCATTATATTAAATTCCACTTATGTTCAAATTCCCCCCTGTTGCTGTCTATTTTATTAAAAAACAATCGCACCCCCATGTACATATATAACAGTATATGCATTTGATTAATCAAATTATATTCATTTAGAGTATAATAATTTAAAATATATTAATATAATTATAATTTATTTCCCCTAGATTAATTCATTATCTTGTAAAAATTAATCATTTTTTCGACTGCTCCTTTAATTATATACAGAGAAAAAAAATCTTTTTATTTTGTAATTCATAGTCTCATGCTAAAAATAAATAATAATTATTTTTTTATTATTGAAAATATAGATTCAACCACCTGAATTAAATGACTTCACTGAAGTAATTAATAATATTCTTAAAAAGGATTTTACTTCAAATCTTTTAAAATGGAATTAGAAAAAGATTATAATTTTTATTTAATTTTTTACAAGCAATAAATCTTAGTAAGCTCTCCATCCGTGATAACCCCCTTCTTTTAAATCGCAAAAAATATAAACTTACTTCCTTTACGTAGCTGCAAATATTTTCTATTTTCGTCAAAGAAAACGGTAACGTAGAATACGCCCTTAACGTATAATATATATTATGCATTTTCTCATATTGCGATATTACTAATGTATACGTTCTGCTACTAGACTCATTGAGTAGAATTTTACACAAATAATGAGGACTATTGATTCGGATACCATCTATGTAGGGCGGAGGATCATCTGCAAAGTACTTATACTATAAAAATTTCATTACTTATGCAACATAAAAAATATTTATGACACTACTGACATTTTACATCAAATATGAGAACTTATGTGGAAATATCATATAAATTGGGTAAAATTTTAATTGAAATAATTAAGCTAAACATTCAGATAATTCATTTTAGCTCTCTCGCGAAATTCATCAGAATATGAATATTTTAACATTTAATTTCATTTTAACCAAAATTTATATAACTTACTTGGATAATAAACCCTGTTTCCGTTTGTTTTGTAGACGAGAATTGTAATATATTCATTATTATCTTTAAAATCTTCAACATTGGTAATATGACGTGTAAGCAAAACCCAAATCGAACCACTCTTCGATCCAGGGATATAGAGACGAAACTGTGGATTTTCACCTATATTATATATATCTTTTATAGGACCTACCCCTGCCCTCCATGCCCTAATAAAAACATATTAAAGCTATAAGAAAATCAGCATTTATAAAAAAATCTGCTCAATATAAAAACATCCCAATACGGATATATCACATTAAGTGCTAGGTAAATTAGGGTAAACTTGGTATTTCAGCTTTAAGCTAGGTTAAGCTTTGTTAAATAATAGTTAAAATAATAAACTCCAGCCATTTTAATTTCCTATTGGTGATTTAATAATTAAAAAAATCAAACTGGTGAACTTACTGATGAATGCAATAAGTATATGAAAATATTTCGGGATTCCAATTCAAATAAAATACATCGAAAAAATTTAAAATTGAATCGTAATCAATCCAAAATATCCCATTGTCAAACATTGAAGCACTGTCAGGATCAAAATTCAGTTCTGCTTTTAGCTCAGGCGTCCAATGTAGAGCGTCCAGTTCGGAATAATTTCCTCTCCATCGTATATGCGACCATGGATTCTTTAACTGCAGCAACCTGACTCCCTAAGAAGATTAACATTGAGGTCTGAATGTTTTTATTACAAGCAATAAAATTAAACGTGCCCGACACTGTTTTACCTGAGCAGTTTTGACGTTAAGAATCGCATAAGCATGAGTTGGCACCAATCCTGTTCGTTCGGCATGAGAATCTGACATTTCTCCTGTTCCAACTGTCCCCAAGCAATGGCCAATGCGAAGTCTACTCTCCAACATTTGAAACACTGCCGTGCTATTAAAATCTGCTTCATTTGGACGAATGGCTATTCTTTCTGGAATCCATCCTGTGAGAGCGTGGAGATCTATGTTCTATTAAATTTAACAAATAATGATTTCTTAAAGAACATAATATTAACTTCTCCAGAGGGATCAACTCGATTTAACTTCTCCGAATGGCATCCAATAGTAATTCAGTTTTAATGTTTTATATGAGCCAAAAAATTTTTTAACTTAACATTAATGTACTGTGTGAATAATTCTAATTATGAAACTCATGCTGGAAATTTCATTTTCTTATAGGATATAAATTTACATAAAGAAAAGGCTATGCCAGCTAGCCTCATTAGACCATTCATATAAGAGAAAATTCTAATGTAACACCTACAAAAACTTTTTCATTATCGCTCCATCTTAAAACAAAAAAAAAAAAAATAAAAAATGAAATCAATATGGGCACAATGTATTAGATTAAAGAATTGAATGAGCTCATAAAGGAAGACCATATTCACGACAAGTATGCATTGGGCTGAGAATGTGAGAATGTCGACTAAAAATCTTCAGCATGAAAGCAAAATCAAAGTCAAAATTTTTGAATTCTTGAAATGTACGTACACTGTTGGAGCCAGGAAAGTCATATCCTCCCATTACTTTCATGTAAGCTTTCTCCAACAGTGATATCCAAAATTCACCAGGATTTGTAGAATAAGAACAAAGTAATTGCCCATATCGACCTACAGGAAGAGTATCGTCAATGATTATTTTTCGCGGAACCCCATTTAAATGAAGTTTTACCATATATTTCCCTAAAAAAATTTTTAAAATTATTTAAAATAAAGTAGTTGAATTACTTATTTAACACCAACAATAATAATGGAACAATTTAAGGAATTTTAATTAATTTATTAAAAATTTAATATAGCGTACATAACATACTATAATGAGAATTAACACAGAACTTACCAAAAGGATTATAAATTGGATCCTTATTTTTATTTCTTGGATATATAATGGATGTAATTAATCTCTTTTTGAACCTTCTTTCATATAATGCACTTACTGCTAAGGACGCGACAAAGGAACAATCGGAAATAATCTAAAAAATTAAAATTTTTCAAGAGTTCTATTAAATTATATGTCAAAAAAATAATAAAAATAACTTGAAACAATATGTTCTGAAAGCCTTCAGCTTATCTTTGTTGTTATAAATTATAATAATTCAAAAATTACTAATTGAAATTTTTGAATTTTATATTAATTTAACAACATCTCAATTATTTTGCTTGGGGTTTCACTATAAATCAGTGAATTTTCATTTATAAATTAAGCAATACATTGACTCTCATCCAGGTGAATATAAACTGTAAATTTAAAATTTTGTTCACATTATAATTTTAGAAAATTTTCTTCTTGCTTCAAACAAAAATACTATTAGACTAATTTTAAATACCGTTTGCTTTATACTGAAATAATCTGCTCCAGTTGGATAAATCATCCGAGGTTCTGGATGAAGTTCTTCAGGTCTTGCCCACTTAACAAAATCTATCTTCTGTTTAGGTGACAATTTCAAAGTACCATTTTTGTCAGTAAATGGTATAGCATACTGAAATCTACAAAAAAAACATTTGCAGTAGTAATAAATACTTAAAATTTAATCAAATATTTAAACTCTAACCTTCTATAAAAGCTATCTAATAGACTTGAATAGCAATCAATGGTGTCTAAACTAATGTACCTTTCTTTTAAATCAATTTCCATAAATGGTACATAATCAATCCCATTGATTCTTGAAGTTGTTAAGAGGACCCTTTTTTCTTCTTCTGTATATGTGGTTGCACCACCTGATACCTTTAAGTGAGCACTGCTTCCCCTATGTAATGGAGGCCGCTCATCTATAATTTCAAAAGTTTTTTTGAATTAGAAATGCAAACAATATAAGAAATTTCATCATTTTTAGAAAAATAAATTACCTCTTGATCTGACTTGTTCATTGGGAGGATCTCTGCTTAATTCATCTGATTCTTCATCAACCTTCTTGGATTTAATGCCCTTTAACTCTTCTGCTCTGTCTAGGGCCTGTTCTGCCCTCTGTGTTAATCTGGATTCTATACTGTGATCACATTTATTTCTCTAGAATTAATTTTTTGTTCTATCAGAAAAAACCAAAAATTCTGAAAATGCATCATTTAATTACCAACTTTACTATTATTGTGTATATTTATTTGTACTAATACTTGAGTTAAATTGATTTTGATAATTTCTATAAGAGTAACACTTTTCTGACAGTAAATTTACTTAAATTAAGTCACACATTGATGTTGGTAAATACACTAACAATAATATTTTATTACTTTAACCTCACCCAACTCAAAACATATTCCACAGTTTGCCCATATAAATCAACAGCAATGTCCTTGTGCCCTCTTTCATCAGCATCCAATGCTTGTGAAAACAAAAAATTACACCTTTGTAAAATCTGCTGACTTTCGGACTGAGCTGGTTTTTCTTCTTTTTGCTTTACTAAAAAAAATTTTATTAAAGGTGAATCTATATTGAAATGATGAAAAAGTTAATGAAAAAAAATTCACAGGTTGTTGACCTACATATTTCCTCTAATACATCCGCTCTTTTTAAATAACCAAGAGCGGCATTTCTCAAATCTCCTTGCTCGGATTCGATATTGGGGTCACGAAGAATTTGCACCTGCAAATATTTGGCTGCCTCTCGATAATAGTAGATAGCTGCCTCAAGGTTTCCCAACTTATCGAATTGTACGGCCTTTTTAGATGACGCCAAAGCGTTTTCAACCTCATTCGACATTTTTGTCAACTAAAGAAAGCTGTTCTCATATGTTAGTTCTCAAACTTTTCTACCAAAGTGTAATAACGGTCATCTGCACGCATTAGGCAATTTCAATTGAACGTAAAAACTTTCGAGAGGAATGTTTTTCATGGACAGCCACAGAGTCTTAAACTTGCGAGGCCTTGAGTAAAGAACGGAAATGGATGTTCCTGCCGGATGCACGAAATATTCACAAAAAGCACTTTGCGTTATAAATTTCTTATATTCATTTCGAATCGAACTCTGAATTTAAAAATATAATCCCTGACTTAAAATTTCGTGTCCCACTATTCCTGATCGGGAAATATTTTGAGCATAACTATTGGGTAATAACGAGACATGCCACACACTTGCGGACGTAAGTTTATCACGTATTTAGTGAATTTTATGCTATTTTCTTTCAAAAAAATGAATAAATTTGTTAGATCTATCATGGTCTTAATCATTTGTTTAATTCAGATGTTTTTAATCCCGAAATAAGTAATATATAATTTTTCTTTATCATGAAATATTTATAACAGCAAAACAAATGCGTTAGTTTACTGATTATATTGGTTACTTTTTAACGTATAATGTAAATAATTTTGTTTTGTCTGTTACTGAACTATAATTTACTACATTTATGCGCAATACTCAATTAGTTTTTCATTTCATGAATAATTACTATTAATGGATTTACAAATGAACTGTACATTAAGGGTTATATCAAGTATATCGCCATATACATAATGAAACTATAACGAATATGAAAACATTAAAAGAAACAAAAATTCTGATTTTGATTTATATTAAATCGCAAATATTATTCGTTGCATATTCCAAATATTGTTTTACGTTATTATTTTGTACTTTAACACGTGTCACCTTAATATATTTATTATTACGTTATTATTTTCTTATGAATCATATTACTATTAAACTCTGGATTATATTGCACTACAATCTTTCAAGATAAATTCATTTCAATATACAAACAGTAGAAAAGGCATGATTCGAAAACTAAATTTCCAATTTTAAACTTTTCGGTCATTTTAAAGATTCTGCATAGAAATAATATTTCCATGATGCTCATTAAGACTAGAAAATTTTTGAAGTTTGTAAAAAAAAAATTTTAGATTGATAAAAAATAATGTCGCATTAAATTACGTTAAAAGTTTGCAAGAACATGACTTTTGAAATAAGGAATTTAATATTAAAATAATGACGCGTATGGGAGGAATTGAAAAAGCACTGTTTGAAAGATCGATATCAATATAAAATTTTTTTGGAATTTAATTTTTAAAAAATGACATTTCCATATTTTAAAGCATTTTACTTAAACATTTAGGTTACTGATTAAATTTTATCTTATGAATCATCCCATCTGCTTTTCCTTACGCGTTTCGGTTTGGTAGGATCTACATTACTAGTGGTTTTGGAGTCATTACTGCTTTCTTCAGCTTGATTTTTTGACTGCTCCCATGCCTGGTCGCTGGAAGCTTTGAACTAGTAAAAATAAATCATTATTCTAATCAGTCAACTGATTATTCTATGAATTTCGAGTTAATCTATATGTTCCCAAATCATTATCAAATTCGCAAACAAAAAATAACGAGTTTCTACGTTGGATAGTTTTGTTTCAAAAGGCCCTTCCCTTTTCTCCTCTTCTTTTTTTCATAGCTCCATAAGCCAAATATCAATAAATAAATCAAATTAATATGAATTTTCTAACCTGCGTCATATACTGCGATTTAAAAGCTGCTTTCATTGCTGACAAACGACCGGATCCGGGACCGCATTTCTTTATCAAATCGGCCGTGCTTGAATTATTTGAATTTCTCAGACCAGGTCTCTCCCTGTAGCCGAGACCGCACCCACCCACGTTTAATTGTTTCCCTTTCCCTTGCTTAAATCTTGACTTTCTAAACCAAGCACTCTATAATGAATCGAAATATGTATTTTCTCATAAATAAAAATATTAATTAATAATATAAAAAAAAATAAATAATATATATAAATTAATAATATTAAAAATTTAAGAAACAATTGATAAATATCATGTGTAATATATACTTATATAATGTATGTATGTGTATATAGTAGCCTCGTCTTCTAATGGAAAAATATTAATTTTTACATATTATTAAAACAAATTACCTGCAAAGCAAGGTCCATTAGATTTTTTGGTACCTCCTGATTCGCTCCTTCTAAATTCCTAACTAAATGCCCAGCGAACTCTTTGTCTTGATTAAGCACGAGAGTATATGCATATCCTCTTTCTCCCGCACGACCTGTACGTCCTATACGATGAGTATGAGTATCAATATCCCGAGCTATATCATAATTAACTACTGTTCTGATGTGAGGTATATCCAGACCTCGAGCTAAAAAATAATTTTTAAAATTAATGAAAAAAAAACTATAATTCAAATCAGAATTCTTGTATATGAAATTCTAATATCAATTATACCAATGAGCTAATCACTCTTTTCCACTGATAAGTTTTCTATATTTCATATTTATGTTTTTTTTTCATTTATTTTCAGTTATATTTTATTTTATTACTTAACAAAAAATTTCAGGCGAAATGAAATGCATATTAACTCAATTGTATACTAATTCTAAAAAATATTTTTAATACTTTGTACTATTTTGCAAAAAATACATTTGAGGTAATTGAGAATATGAATGGTTCAAAGTCTTATATTTTCGATTCCGTTGCTCTAACAAACCACAATCAAGATTTTAGAGCAATAATCATGAAAATAAACATATTTTACAAATATTTTATACCCGCTACGTCAGTTGCGACTAGAATGTCGACCTCTTTTTTTTTGAACTGAGTAATAACTTTATTTCTCTCTATCTGATCCATATCACCGTGCAAAAGTAATACGTCAAATTCCTTCAGCTTTAAACTGTTTGCAAGTTCTTCTGCATTTAACTGAAATTAATTATTAAAAACTTAAGATAAAAACGTTAACTTTAAATAAAATTTTTACTGAATTTTGGAAAATGTTGAAAAAGCTTTCTTTTAAATTTTTAAAAGCCTTTTTATTATTATTGAATTCATAAGATAGATTCAAACAAAAGCATTTTTTTAATTTAATTCTGTTACAAAGTGCACTAAACTGAGATTTAATCACAGTAAGATTTTAAAAACAAATTATTAAGCGAAAATGTATCGCCCACAAATAATTTTATTCCTTTATAGTTTCTTCATTTAAAGAAATATCAAATATCATATCAATCCAAAATTGATATGATTTATGAATACAATTATTAGATTAGAAAAGCCTAGAATAAGAAACTCCTAAATAAATAAATAACATTGTACTAACTTTTTTCGTAACAAATATGAGAAGACTTCCGGCAGATAAAAACTCAACGATGTGATTAGTTAGCCAAGTGAATTTTGCTGCTTGACTGGGTAATATTAAAACCGTTTGAATAATATCTTCGTTTGCCTCACCAACATCGCCCTGTACAATTCGTATGGGATCCATTAACACATCACGCGCTAATTTTTCAATTTTTTTCTTAAAAGTAGCAGAAAATAAAAGTGTTTGTCTATCCGGCCGAACATGATTGCATATTGATCGCACCTGCTGCTCTAGAACAGTAAATGACAGTTACATGCATATAATTCCTTTTCTTTCCATTTTTTGTCAAAAAAAAATGAAGAAATATATTATAAAACTGAAAAATTTGCAACGCTTTATTAAATGTAATCAAACAGATAAATATATTTTTATTCATTTTAATAATTTTGGCCTACCAAAACCCATGTCAAACATCCTATCAGCTTCATCTAATACAAGGAAAGTTACTCGTCTTAAATTGGTAGCCTTCATTTTTACTAGATCAATCATTCGACCTGGCGTTGCCACAACAATTTCTGCACCTCCTTCCAAGGCTTTAGATTGTTCCCATTTACTACCTCCTCCATAACAACATACAACTTGAATATTATAAACTTTTCCAAATTTTTTTGCTTCAGTATAAATCTAAAAAAAATTTAATGTATAAGCATACAAAATGCACTAGATGAAATAAATATATTATTTATTTAAAGGAAGTTAAAATTTGCTCTAAATACCTGTTGTGATAATTCTCTAGTGGGAGCTAAAATTAGCCCAATGGGCCCATCACCAGGATCCAATTCACGTTGATCCATTATATGAATTATCATTGGCCAAACAAATGCTGCTGTTTTACCTGAAGCATCACTTGATAATTAAATTCTGCCACAAAGCTTAATTAATAATGAATAATCATGCAGATTTTGAGGCACATAAAATTTTTCAAAATGTTTCCTTAAAAATTAAATGGGTCTAAATACACAAAATTTCATTTCAAGCTTTGCATGAAGATTGCCATATCAGAACAAATCAATATAATATTTATTGTACCTACCTAATATAAAGGTAGAATTCAAGAATAACACTCCCTACATTTTTTCAACAATGTTTTCTGAACTCCTCTCTTTTAAGCAACTCTTTTAAGCAAACACAAAATCTTAATAAATTTATGCAAATAACAACTAATTTAATTTGTTTGACTGCTTCAAAGTCAATAACTTAGGAATTTCTCTAACTTTTATGAACATCTATAAAATTCATGGATGAAATACTTAAAATGTAAAAGGTAAAAAGTTTATAACTTACCACTTCCTGTTTTGGCAATACCAATGATATCCCTGCCACTCAATGCAACAGGAATTGCTTGAGCCTGAATAGGGGTAGGCTGAGTATATTCTGATTTTCTTATTACTTTCATTAAAGCCTCATCAAAGCCAAAATGTGCAAAACTAACTACTGGATGGGGAGGTTGAGCTCCAGTCACCTGAAATAATTTTATTTAAATACTTGTAAAACAAAATTAAAATTAAATTAAAAAGAGATCATAGAAAATAATTTATATATTAAATCACATTTAGAATGTTTAAGTTGTTAATTATTTAATTATTATTTTCATTAAATTTTAATGAAATGTTAATTATTAATTCAAAGAAACTTAATCTAATTTTTTCTATTTTAAAATTACAAAGAGAACAAAAAGTAATCACAAATGAAACTAAAAATCCTAACCTTTATGCCAAGAGTTTTTCTTAACTCATCCACCTGTTGGACTGTCAGATTTACTATATCTTGATGCACTGAATAAAAATTTTTTTCAAATTCATTATACTCTATTAGTGAATGATCTATTGGAGGTAAAGGATCAATATCTTTATTTTTTGCAGGTGGAATAGGATTTCCATCTTCATCATATTCCAATTCCATATCAGAATCTTCATTTTGCACTCCAGCAAGTGGATTCTCTTCCATATATCTAAAATATAGAAATTACTAAATCAAAACTAAAATTTAATCTTAGAAAAATTTTTTTACATTTAATCTTAGGAATGTGAAAATGTCAAAGTGCTGATTATTAATGTCGTAATTATATTTTACTTTTTTAAATTGCTTTAATTGTATCCAAAATCTGCTAAAGATTTTAATGAAAATTTTGAAGGAAAGATACATTACAACAAAAAATTATAAAATATCAATTTGGATTAATATTAGGGAAAATAATTTGTTTATATAATACCTGTAATATGATTCTTCATCATCTTCTTCATCAATGTCATCCCTAAAGCCTTTCTTATTGTCTCCCTTTTCACTCAACTCCGCATTTCTTTCAGCCTTTTTTAAATCCTTTCTAAATTGTTGGTCAATACCTTCCATAAATACATCGAGAGGATCTTCTTCTGAATCTGAAGTTCCTTCACTTTTATTTACATTGGTTTCTGTATCATATGAAGGACTTCCAGGTGCTAAAATGAAATCATTCTCATATTTTTTGATTCCTTCATTAAAAAGAAAAGATTGAATTATATTAAATTACATAGAAAAATAAAATGAAAAATGTTTCATCTAAACTTTTTGCTATATCTCTGAGTAAAAGATCAAAATTACCAGGAATATATTCCAAAGTGCTGTTCTTTTGCGTTTGTTCCTCTTCTTCATCAAAATATTCATCTTCCGTTTTTGCTCTTTTCTTAGGAGCTCCCCAACTTGTGTGAGCGGCTAAAGCATTCTGACTAATTGCTGTCATTGTGGAATAACCTTGCTTGTTCAAGCCGCTGCCGCTAGTTTTGAAACCAGAACTAGGAGGAGGAATAGCAGCTCCCGCATGAGAATCCTTTTTTGGTAAAACAAATCCGGCATAGGAAAATCTGCACGGTGCCCCAGAACCACCCCGATTGTAACTCATTTCGGTAAATATTAACTAAAGAAAAAATTAATAATCAATGATCTCCACACGGATACATTGTTAAGCGTCTCAGATAAATTTACGATATTGACAATGTTTAGACATTTATCGTGGCATCAGAAAATATTTTTATTGTACAGTCGACATTGTCGACAAATTTAAAAGCTGCATTTGATGTTTTATATTAATTTGATATATGCAATTATCTATATATTATAAATTTGATTTCCTATAAATAATCATTCATTCCGAATTCGATAAGAGATTCTAGGAATGAATATCCTGCAGCAAATTTAGTTGTTTGAGGAGTTTTCTATAAGCAATTCAGGCATATTTAAGAAATAAATGATTTAAAAAAATATATTAATTACTATATGCTTCGCCAATTATAATCCAGTTGGTCTTGTCATCGCCTCCTCAACATATGTATTTAATTCATGCATCATTCCATGAAAGCACATTCCTTAAAATATTCCTTCTTTTCTTCGTCCCCTTGAAAAAAAAACATTTTACTAACAAGGATGTTCTTCATGCTCCATGAATTAAAAGTAAAAAAGAAAAAAAATGAACTATGCCATTCTTCACCTTAAAATTCTTGAAATTTTTCAGAAGTAAAGTTTAATATTGAACTCTTGCATTAGTCGAACGAATTATTCAAAGGTATTACATTAAATAATTATAATCTCTTATTAATTTTAAAAAGAAAACTCTATTTAAATTGTGCTTTAATTTTGGATATTATAATCTTTTTTATGGGTTTAAAACAACACAACTAAAGAAAAATTCAACTGAAAACTGAAATTTCTTTTAAAAAAAAAATCGAAAAATCTGTCATTTTTTTAATCTTAAAATAGATTACTACGTTGAAATTTTGGGTCTTCAATAGATGTGTCGCTGTTTTGATAAAAGATACGAAAAAAGGGTTTGCTTCAAATTTTTTCTTAAAAAAAATTTTTATACATTAAATATATTTGATTCATATTTAAATTACACTTGGATTCATTGAAGCACAAAATGAATGCTTGAGTGAAGTAATAATTTTCTAGTTACTGCCCTGTATAATTTTCCTGATGATGAATGCAGAAAATGCATAAGAATGAGGTTAACATGAAAAATATTTCTTTCTTTTAAATTTGTTGTTATTAAATGCGGCAAAAGTTACGCGTTGAAAATTAGTTTATACAGGCGATGACATATTAAAGTTAATGAAAGATAAATTTTATAGCACAAACTGATTATGTTTTTGATTAAAGAGTTAAAAAAAATGACATGATTTTCGTTACAATAATACTAAACTTTTGATGCCGATGCGTTACATGTTTAGTAGGCTATAAACGGAAGACTGTTCTGTCAACTAAGATACAAAATATAACAATTTTTTCTTATTAAATCAAAGCTTCAGTAACGTAAGATTTTACCGCTTTTCACCATGGAACCAGCCACAATAATTACATTTTCATTTTTAATACATTTATTTATAAAAGTTAACACCCTGTACAGTCTAGTCACTTATAACCAACATATATATATATACACATATATATTTTCTTAACCTAATGAAAATTTCAAACTACTCTTGAAAATAAAATTATGTACCAGATTATATCATAATTATAACACATTTTTATTAAACTAAAGACGAGACATTATTCCTCATTCGTTTGTCTGATGTTATTATTTTTTTCATCCAAATTTTATTATTAAAGGCCTTAAAATTTTTTTAGATATTTTAAAGTTAAGCAAATTAGATCTCATGATCATTTCTAAAACTGATTCTAATTATAAGAAAAATAAAGGTTACATATTAAAAGTACATGTTCTGATAATTTGACAAAGATGAAAAAAAAGATTACATGACAGAACAAAATTAACAAATCTTTTTAAACATTAAAAGAAATTAATCTGAACAAACAGGGTGTTGAAGGAATAAACTGGTAAGAAATTTAAATATGTGAAATATATGGTGAGCAGATTTACCATGTTTTACACAACGAATTAGGCAAATTTTCAATGAGCACTAAAAATGGCATGTAAACCTTACAACAACGTGTCATCCATAATTTTTTTTTTTTAATTCAATAAGCTATGACTTTTTTTCATTATTTTATTTTTTAACAAAAATAGTTTTCAGGCATTCCAAAATTAAAATTCGAAAAATTTCAAACAACAATTTTGATGGCTTTTAAATTGGTTTCGTTACCACGAAGGGATACACATTCGAAAGAGTATAAAGATTTAAAATATCAATTTTGCAGTCTAAATGTTTGTTAATTATTTTCATATTCACTCTGTCAGAAAAATAAAAAAAAATTTTCCTTAAGTTTCGGGCGTTTTAGTTAGTTAATCGTCATAATAACGCAATTTAATTTTTTTCTGTTTCCTTCTCCTATTGATTTAAAAATTTAAAAATCCCCCTCAAAATCGGGAACGAAGGCTTCCGATGATTTTCCTGCAGGGGAAACCTGTCTCGATGGCCGCAAGCGGAATTCCGGATCGAATTTCCTTTTATTTTCCGCGGAAGAAAAAAAGGTATTGGGCCCGGACGGTTTCGCAGTTGATTTCGATTTCGCCTTCAAAATTTGAGACTTGGGTCAATCCGTGTCTGACAAAAATCACGTAATCTACGTGACTGACGAACTCTTGAAAAAGCTAAAATTATTCTCTGTGTAGCTGTAATCCACGACTCATGTCCGGATGCGTTATATTTGCCGCTTACATTTGGTGAACGGAAACATTTTTGGATATAAAGAATTTTACGTGATAAGGGAGAGTTGCATTTGAGGAGGTACCTGCCGCTCGGGCGATTGATTTAATACATTTTTCATAGGGCAACCGTGACATTTAACAAACACTGATTGAACTGATTTGCCTTTTCTCGGTCTTGGAATGATTTTTGTTTGAGGACGATTCTGAAGTTCCATTAATGAAAAATTCAAGTTTCGACGTAGGCTCAAATGATGATTGACGCCCGCCCCCTGTGGTAAGCTGCTCTGGTCTTTTATTTTTTTTCATTCGATTTTCACTTATAGAAAGAATTTAATCCGTTGTTAAAAATCTGGAGCCAAATTCGGGGCAATAGAGCAAGAAATCACCGGCTGGATGAAAGTTTTCCAAAAAATCAGGCAAAAACGCTCTTTCCACTTTCAGGCCCGAAAATAGCTAAATCTTTGACAATCTTTCATATTTACAAAAAAATTGCTAAATCCGAAATACATAAATTAAAAATATTAATACCATTTTTTTTCCTACACAATAATAATAAGAAAAAAAAAATCTGTGATCATGAATTATGCATTTCTTAAAACACTGAATATTGGTAACCATCAGTTGAAATTATAAAAAATAAATTTATTTGTGGGAAAAACTAATTCAATATAAATTTAAACAATAAAAATGACTGTTTTTAACAATTATTTTCAAATAATATCCAACTACTCAATGATCACACTGCTTAATAATTTCTTTTAGCAAACAGTAAAGGAGTTTCATTTATTGTCTACTTAACTATTGAACAGACATTTTTTTATCATATTTAAAATTCTTAATTAATTTTAAAATAATACATATTAATTTTTTTTACACGCCTAATGGTTTAAAATAGTTCTTTTAATATCGCCTTAGAACTAAGGTTATTTTAATAGTTCTTATTTCATTCACAATATTAAAATATTTAAGTTTCATTACTGGCGACTCTAGAACTTTAATGAGGTAACATTTACATCAATACACATAAAAGTTCACGGTCATTTGCTGTAATTTCAACCTCTGTTGGATCACTTGTCAATCTTGTCTGCTACGTGAAACATACTCGGTTGGTAAGTGAACGTTGAAGAATGGAATGCAATAAAAAATAATTTGACGCACTCCATAAATCGCGATATAAAAAAGATATTCGTCAAATTCCGTTGATATGCAAGGCATTTCTACAAATATAATTTAATAAAATAGGAAAATATAATTTTCCTATTAGCAATTATTAAAGGGTAAAATAACTGTAAGAATCGAAACTCATTGTTTAAATATCAGTAGCTTATTGTTTTTATTTGAAAAAAAAAATTCTTATTTGCAGAGCGGAGCATCAATAGGCATTCGGTATGGTAAGGATGCGCTCTAAAGGCAAATAATATTTAGAAACTTTGAGGAAAATATGACTGAAGAATAATTTTTGACTCTAATGCCCGTATAAAGTCATTGTTATTAAATTATATTTAACTTTACATTATTGTATGAATAGATTTTAAACCGTTAAAATGCATTTGGATTAGCGAACAAATTCTTAGCTTGATGCATTTTCATGAAAATCAACCGTGACGTCGATATCATTAAGATATATCCATCAAAAAAAATGAAAATGCATATATTTACTATATTTGTTAATTTTATGAGATGAAATTGCGGATTTATGAAGATTACACAAATTCATGTTAAATTTATAAAAAATGTCTTGCATGTGAAGATGTTCTACTTGCAGGAGAAAAGAAAAAAATGTGAAAATTTAATAGTTTAAGTTTTTTCTTCATATATAATGATTATTACATGCAAATGACAGTGAAAATCTGCTGCAGCATTTAAATATAATCCTCTATGGCACAACTTTAAAACATTAAATATATATATATATTTAAAAAAAACAACGAAAGAGAGAAAGAAAACATTTTATATTTTGTTGCCTAATACGAATAACAAAGAAATATTTAATGCACTGAAATGCATTTTTTTTTTTCTTGTTTAATTTATATTTATGAATTTTAAGATCAATGATGCCTTTGATAATATTATTTGTTCTTATATTTAAAATTATTTCTGCATTTTAATATAATCCTTTGGTTACAACATTTAAATCAAAATTTTATCCCTAAAAATTGAACAATATTATTTTTTCACAATTTTTCATTTGATTACTTAACAAAAATTATAATTTTTTTTTCTTTAGGCACTTGTATCGTTAGCGGAATGTGCCGGAGGTAGAAAGAAAAAAATTTCCAGTCATTTCAGAAGTGTACAAGCTCCCGAGGAGAATTCATCCCCGTTCGATTCATATAAAAAAAAAAAAAAAAAAAAAATACAAGTGTAACTTGGAAAATGAAGAAGATTTTGTACTTATGTCAGATGAAGGAGATGCCGATGTCAATTACTAAAAGTCAATGAAGATTATTGTTGCAACTGAACGATATTATGGCGAGTTCTCCTTCGTAAAGATGAAACCGAGGCAATCGATAATAAATATTACAAAGAAAGATCACATTACAAAAAATAGTTGATGGAAAAATGTCTTTCGAATTATTTTCCCGAAAAGTAATCAAATGCATCTCAATGATTTCATCCAAGCGAACTTTTATTGCAGTTAATGGACTATAAAAAATCATTTTTTCTTTTTTTTTTGTTTTTTTTCAAATACACCCTTCATAAGAAAATAATCCTAATCAAGTCAAAATTATTTTGACTTGATATCATATACAATTTTCTTAGACAAATGCACTTAAAAACTAATTAAATACCCAAGATAAATTTACATTATGTATAAATGTAATAACTAAAAAACAATCGTTTTGAATGAAATCATTTCAACAGGCATAATATTAAATCATCACAACTTTATTATATGCGATATTTAAATTATAAACGTTCAACGATATTTCTCCAATATAATTTTTTCATCTTTATATTTCAACAATTGTTTTTTTTTATTTTTTAAAATTTTATCGTTCAACAAATAAATTCAAACCTAACTTAGGCCTCGTCTACACGCGATAAGATGAATCATGGAAGATTATTAATAAAAACCGATGTGTGAAAATAGTTCGGGGATTTTCTGAAAAAAAAAAAAAATAATAATAATAATAATAATAATAATAATAAACGATCTGAACATTTAGAAAAAAATATTTAGCGTACGCTGCAGTCTTAAGCAAGCGGGATTTCCATTATTTTCTTTGCATCTTGCAATAAATAAATTTGGAGTTACATTAAATTCCAGCATCAATTCTAAACACAACCCATTACTATGTATTTCACGTAATCGATTCTGGAGTATTACACCGATTTCCGTATGGAAATCAGACGACGTAAGATATCCAAGAGAAGGTGTGCAGGGTTCGATAGCGGAACCAGAGCGAGATTTTAACATATGTATATATATATATTACCGGAATATACGCATCAAGTTTTTCTCCCGCATACAGACTCTACACGCTGTCGTACGAACGGAATTTTTATTTACGTATTTTTAGAAATCATTTTTAAAACTTAGCAGCTTTCGCGTAGGTCAGTTGACGAAGATAATTTCAACAGGATTTATCTGCGCATCGACTTTTTAATTTTTTAAGTTGCCCCGACAAAATTTTGTTTTTTTCTTTTTCCCGTTAGTGCCCCTTGTCTAAATTTCACATATCGTTTTCACAATAACATTAAATATAACTACTGTTTATCATGTATTAGATTTTGGTGTAACAATTTAAGTCCGAGTTTTTTTTTTTTTTGTTTTAAAATTAGTAGTAATTAAGCAAAAGAAAAATAATTTTTGTTAATATAATTTCGTATAAAAAATCATACAAATTTTTCCTTCTAATAATCATACAAAATAGTTTTAATAAACATTAAAAAAAGCATTGTGTTTTTTTTTTTTCATTTTTTTTCTCCTAAAAATAACATTTTTGCACTGTCCATCATCCGCCTCTACTCCCATGTACTAATTGGAACATTGTGGTAAATGACTTTTGAGGGTTTTTCCCAATCTTGTCGATTGTCTTGGCTTCTGCACCTCCGGGGATAGGGGAAAACCTTCTTTTTCCCTTTTCCGATCGCTGGAAACGTTTTCCAAGATCCTTCCCTTCAGTTTTTCGAGGTGAGGATCGTTACGAACTCTGAAAACGGGCAAATTCAGTGAAACATTTTCCGGTTAAAGCACCGGGGAACCACTTACGATGTGGAAACCGGCGTTTGTTTTCGTTAACGCGCAAGGTGACGATACCGTTGTAATTGACCATTCCGTCCCCGTCAAGATCTGCCTCCTTGATCATGTCGTCGACCTCCTCGTCCGACAGCTTTTCCCCCAGGTTCGTCATCACGTGTCTCAGTTCGATGTTCGAGATGAGACCGTCGTTGTTTTTGTCGAACACCCTGAAACGAGAAAAAGCGGGACTCATCATGCGCGAGCCCGGGTCAGATCGCGGAGGCGCCGCCGGAAGCGGAATAAACGTACCTGAACGCTTCCCGGAGCTCCTCCTCTCCATCGGCTCCCTTCATCTTTTTCGCCATCATCTGGAGGAATTCGTTAAATTCGATTGTGCCGTTGCCGTCCTGATCCACCTCGTTCACCATATCCCTTAATTCAGTCTCTGAAAAAGCACGGGTTTTACCTTTAAATGACTTTTCCCCCCCCTCCCCCCCCCCTCCCGACAGGAAAAAACACTTTTCAAGTTAGTTTATTTTCGCATTATAAGATTACGTGTTAAAGAAAAAAAAAAAAAAGAAAAGAAAAATATGGAAAATCACTGGACGAAAGTGAACGGGGGCGTTCCGGGCTGAGAAAGCTGTGTCAGCTTTGCTTGCCTTTGATTTTTCCTTACGCGTAAGCACTGGATAAGTGGGGAATCATGTTGATGTCAATATTGATGGAAAACCAAATTCCCCAATTCCGAGCAAAACGCTAATGAAAAAATAAACCTTTGCAGATCATGATCGTTAATTGACATTATATCGTAACGCGCACTGAAAATGTTGATATCAAAATTTATTGGTTTTCCCGAAGCCATTAGCAAATAAAGGCCGAGGAGGAGTAATTTGCGTTTAACAGTCTTCCCATGCGGGCGGAGGATCATCACTGCCGGGGCAACGGGGGTGAAATTTCGCCTTAATTGTAGGATGTGGCTGAAAATTATGATCATTTTTCTTTTTGGTCGTTACCTGACTTTCAAAAATTCGTAATTACATAATTTATGTAAAGCATTTACTTCAGGGTAATTGGAACACGTCATATTTCGAGTGCAACAGAAGTGAAGTCCGGAAATTATTCATTATTAACGGCGAGTGTTGCCTGATATTTTGCATCCCTCGCTGAGGATCTCTGCCGGGTAGCCCCGGCGTTTCTGGAGTTTTGTCGACGAGGACACCATGGTTATTGCGGCCACAGCTTTCTGCATCCGTCCGGAGTGAGCGTTTACGTCGGGTTAGCGGGAGAGACGTTACTCCGACTGGTGACACGACGAGCAACATGCCGATGATCGAAATGTACTGCGTTCTCGGGAAATTTCCTGTCGTTTTTTATTTATTTATTTTTTTTTTTCACTTCCCTGCTCATTTTGCCGGCGTCCTTAAGGTTGGTGATTTAGTTTTCTTCCCCCCGTCCAGCAACGGTTTGCCGTAATCGTGTTTTCGGTGATTGCCGCTGGACGGTAAGATTGAGCTTCGATGCGAGATTCTTAATGATTTATTTTAGCTGCTGTTGTGTTTGTTTGCGTAGTTGTTTAGAGGTCGGCAGTTTGCACACGTTGTTTATGTGGTTTACACTTTCCATGTGTCGCTTACGTTTTAACTGTATCCATCTCCTTATGGGTGGGTCATGATTTTTTAGTGCGGCTGCGGGTAGATTATTAATGTCCTGCGTTGCAATGTTGTATCCCGCTGTATTAGAGTGAATTTTACTTGTCTATTAATTTTTCGAGGCATGTGGTTCGGTTTTTGCCCGTATGGCTTATTTTCGGGTTGCGGACTCCGCGTCTGCGATTATGATCGCTCCGAATGCCGAATGCTGGGCTTTCTGTTGCCGAAGCATTTTCTCATATTGCTGCTTTTGCTCTCCCGTCATGTCTGGGAGTC